>JXSR01S011114.1:125584-135707 GCA_000969725.1 Ophiothrix spiculata
ATTCACTATATTTTAAGTGATGTATTATAAAAATTTATCAATACCTGAATATTGTTACCATTTGTCTCATATATATTTTGAGACCAATTTCCCCCAAAAAAATCTGCAATCCTTCGCAATATAATCAGGGAACATACAACTGTGTTTACTTATGCGATCAGAATTCCTAAAAAGAAAAACAAGCAAAATGGCGGCTTGTACAGCGTGTGCCACTTTCCAAATGGCTCTGTCGCTTCCCAATCCTACTAATATTCCCTGCGGTGACTCATTGACTTATGTTGACCTGTTGCACTATTATACACTTGGTATGAATCCCAAGAAAATCGCCACCAGCATGCTAAAAACAGATATCAATGGAGAGCCATCATCAATACCAGTCATAAAGGCCCTTATTCCAGAATGGTGTATAGCTAAACCATGGTTTTAATTCTCATCAACAGCACAGCTCACTGAACTGTTCCACTTGAAAGCTGCAATGGTGCTTATCGTGCCCGGACAGTTGATGTTCAGTTAAACCATGGTTTGGCTAAACACCTTACTAGAATATGGGCCAAAGTGTCCACTGGAGTAGAATAAGCAAAGCAGTATTCATAAAACAATAAATGAAATTAACAGGAAGTTACGTTACTTAACAGGGACGATGGGAATGCCATTTTTTAAGAAAATACTGAAAATAGCCTAGGTAAATAATTCTGAGCCTTCAAGAAGAATCCGCAACACTCACCATTGATGATAGCATCAGCAGCTAAATGTTGAACAATCACGGCGTGACTATCATTCCACTGACCGGCCTTGAGTAGATGCCACGCTCTATCGTGGTGACGGTCTTCATACATAGCTCGCAATGCCTGAATAAGAATAGGATAAGACATAATGGTTATAAATGTCAAACAATAATGGTATGACTATTGTTCCATTGACCGACCTTGAGTAGATGCCACGCTCTATCATGGTGACGGTCTTCATACTTAGCTTGCAATGCCTGAACAAAAATAGGATTTAAGACATAATGGTTATAAATGTCAAACAACGCCATGACTAGATCGTAAGTTCAGAGCATGTGCAAACAGATATAACATCGTTTGTGGTGAAGTATCTATTTTTCCTGAAGTATTGGCCTAAAGACTACCTTCAAATCCATAGCCAGCAACGAGGGAAAATCAAAGAATTCTAAATAAGCCAGAAGTGAATACTTTTCTTTGAGTCTGTATCCTTTTTCACGGCAATATTTTCATGAATACGCCTCAATTTTGTTACCGCAACATAGCCTGCGTTCAGAGAAGCCAAATATGATCAAAAATCCACCAACTTCATAAAATATGAATTATAAATTCATGCATATGATGCTGCTAACATCATGAAATACTGCCAAAACTATATTCAAAATTTCTCTTTTGAACAGCAGACCGTACAAGCTCTGCGTACAAGCAGTACTCTGATATGCACTGTTACACACATTGACCGTGACATGCTTATTATTAATATAGCTTTGGGAGTAACGCTATCGATACATGACCTTGTTTCACTCGCAAAATTGATTCTGCAGTGATATTTTGTCTACACAAATACCGTAGTCCAATTTTTTTTAAATTCTTAGTACATTCATCACAATCCGGACTGTTTGATGGTGGATTAAAGATAATTCATGTGTTATTAAGGGACTGGCCTAGTTTTTTTCCACAAATTTTTTACCTACATATTTTTTACATGAATCATCAATAGAACATAATTATAAAGTAATATACCCTACCAGTAGTTTTGCAATGTTTTGAGGAATATTGGAGAAAATTGCAATTCTTTACCAGCTTTCATTTTTTACGCCGGCGCAAAAGATGTTGTGAAAACAGTGTTTCTAGTTTCAAATTTAAAAAAAAGATCTTGTTTCTACACCTGTGATGGGTAAAAAATTCCTTTTGATGAAATTGTTTCTCTTTTAATATGTATAAAATTATCTCCAGGAGCTTTGTTTGATCTTTTATCTGGTAAATCCATCTGAGGTACAAAATTAGAATTTAGAAAACACAGGATAGTCACACCACCATCACAAAATGATATATTGTAAATTAATTTTCTCTCCATTTGAGTAATTTCTGTGTAATTTTTTGTACTTTTTTAGATTTACTACACTTTTAAGCTTTTTTAGAGCATTTTCATAAATTTTTCATTCTAAGTGGAATCTAGGCTAGTCCCTTTAAATAGTGTCATAATAGTAAAATTAAGTCAAATAAATTAAGAATGTTAGAGGAAGTGATGAAACAAGATGGCCACTCTTAAAAACATTTTGGCAGGTATGTAAATATTGTAAATGAATTAGCATACTTATGATAATTTTCTGAAACGTTGTGACGGATCTGGGGCTCGATTTCACTAACATTTAGAGATGATTGCTAACTCCCATTATGATCGCTAACTCCAAAAATGATCGCTAAATTGTTCAAAATACCCGCTATTTAGCGATCATTTTTGGAGTTAGCGATTAAAACAGGGTTAGCAACCATCGCTAAATGTTAGTGAAATTGGCCCCTGGTTAATTGTTCATCATTGGCGACACACGTTTATCTAAATCTTATTCTAAGGTAAAAAATAGAGTACCACTACACATCAATGACACTCTGGAGATGATGCTTTAATGACATTGTCAAACATTTTTCTCTAGGAAAACAGCGATATATATACGTGATAGGAATAAACCATTCAATGGACATGACTAGTTCATCACTATTTATAATGTGCATACTACAGGCATGAAAACACCCATCCATAAAAAAATCCTGAAAATGATGACAAAAGAGCAAAAATAGGCTGAAATTCAAAGAAATTGTCAGGGAAAAAAACTGAATTCAGGTAAAAACCTGGAAATTCTCATGCCTGATACTAACCTTGGCTTCATGTATCCAGGCGATTGGTAGGTTGAGCCTCTGGATCAAGAATCGCTCCTTGGCGGCATTTTCTTCACTCCGTAAAAGGCTACAATGTCGACTCAATACTTCACGAACTGCATGCTCACGTCTGTAGAAACAAAACACGGGGCTAGTCGTCAGATTAAATTGTGGTGGGTAACACTCAAATTAGGCCAAAAAAAATTAATTGTTGTGTTGCCCTCAAGTGGGATTTCTGAAAAATTGAGTCGGTCGGTCGGAAAATAATTTTTTTTTAAAAGCACTGAAAGTACCAAATTTGGGTGCATTTTCCACTATTTTCAAAATATTTTCTCAAAAAACACCCAATCTGAGCAAAATTGGGTGCTTTCCCGACCCTAATATTTTTTTTTTAATTTTTGAATAGGGTCGGTCGCTGAGGGCAACATAACAATTTATTTTTTTTGGCATTGGCAAAGAAATCAATTGTTCAATTGCTCTTTCGGGGAAAAATTTTAAGGTTGAATCAATCGTCTTATTTTTATTTTTTTTTATGCTTTTGCTTGAAGATACACAGTGAGATCATGATAAAGGCGAATTAGGACATCAAGATTGTCAATGCAATTCCATGCCAAATATGAGTTTTGCAATAAGTATGTTAGTAAAATTTAAAGTTACTAAAACAACCCAACTTCTGCCAAATTGTGGAAATATTTTTTTGAATTTTTCGGAAAAGGACAACAGAACAATATGTTTAGGGTTTTTGTGTTTGTATTAGGGTTGCACCGATAAATCGGTAACCGATATATCGGGACCGATATTTGCCTTATTGGTTCTGAATCGGTATCGGTACGTAAAAAACACTGAATTACCGATAATATCAACCGATAATTAGTTTAAGTAAACGACTAGTTAACCTAAGCATTTTATGAAGGAAAAGCAGAGAAAACATGATGTTTTTTAAACCTGATGTGATGTTATTAAACTATATATAGATGGGATACATGTTATTCATAATCAAATGACATGCTATAGCGTATTCGCGTAGGTCAAAAGATACCTTATATTAGCTGCACTCATGAGCGCGGACTATACAAATTATATATATTGTAAATGCAAATTTTTCAGAAACAGAAATAGAATACAGCGCATAAAAACAAATTTGGATTTTAGAATGTAAAAACTTGCATTTTATTGCAAGTATTTACACCATCACGAACAGGATTTCAATTAACTGTTCATAAAATCATTGTATTAAGTAAAATGCATTGATGTGTTAGTGCATGGTTTGTTTTCAAGACAACGTGAAATGATTTTCGGTATTGGTATCGGCCGATACTTTCATTATATAATCGGTATCGGTTAAAAAAGGCTTATCGGTGCATCACTAGTTTGTATGCCCTTTGGGCAAGACAATATGATATAGATTGTTATCATACCACCAAGGAAAAGATCAAAAGATGCCGGCGACCATTGTTTTTCTAACCGGCTGTAAGTGTGTTCCGACGCAATAGCCGGTCGGTAAGGCGTGGCAGCTTCCATTTCATGTGAAAGGGTAGGGGTGGGAGTATCATGGTGTGTGAAAAAGTTCATCCGAGCAAGTTTGTTTATGCCCAAGTTTAGTGAAAAAAGATGAAATAATTGCGGAAATAAATCAATTAACTAATTAAAATTGACTAAGTGTTAGTGGTATGATAAATCCTTTATTGGGTTCAGTGTCGGTATGTTATGGGAAATACTTGGCCAGTGTCATATCCAGGCTCAGCTGCGCTTCGCCTGGATATGACACTTCGCGCACGAGTATTTCCCATAACATACCACTGCTTCACCCAATAACTAATAATACAATGATCAAGAGATCATATTTAACCTATCTTTACCGATAACTGATCCTATATTCTAAAGTAAACTTCAAATTAAAACTTTTTTGTTTTGAAGTTGGTCAATCCCACTAAAATAAATCCACTTTTGTTTGTGACTTGATCCAAAAGTTACTTTTTGAATGCGATACTCTTAAACTTCTTTGCTAGTCACCAAACTCCAGAAATGGAAAGTGCAATCAAAAACTACTAAAGATATAAAAATATATTTGGTGAACTGTCCTGTGGAATTTGAACAAGTCTTTATTTAACGGTTATAACCCTTTGAACCCTGGCCATTCCAAGTGTATCTGTACCGCTGACCGGGGCCAACCCGAAAGTTCAAAATCACTATAACAACCCTGAAATGTATGCTTATTTTGATGTCCCTTGCTTTATTTTTTATTTTACAATAGTCTGAATTAATTGTTCCAATACTCAGCAGTCAAATGAAAATATTAATTATGCCGACCAACATATGTGACCCGTCATATCGAAAGGTACCTTAAGGTCGGTCGGCATAGTAAATTATGAGATACAGGCCATTGAAGTTGAGCGTAGTCAAAAATCATGTCTAAGGTCGAATTTCTAATTTCATCAGAAACGTTACCTTTGAAGTGTATTCTATCATATAAATCAGGTTCCAACATCCAAAATATAAAACAAATGTTTTAAAAAATGAGACAAAAATCCTTTCTCCATTCAAGGTTTACCAGTACAGAAACTTTAAACTCGATTTTCTCATAACTATAGTTTTCTGAATAAGCCCGATGCCTTTTACCAATTTGGATGTAACTTTGCGATCGAACATCCAATAACCAAAAGCAAGGTGTCATTATAAAGCTTAAAATATATTCTTTCAGATGAGACCAAAAAATCAGTTTTCATTTTGGGACCCTTAAGGTACCTTTTCGATATGATGGGTCACAAATGGGCTACAAATAAATGAAGTGTCTAAATTTAAGGTTCAAACCCTGAAATCATGATTTTAGCTTCAGTTTCTTATCTTTTTATTTTTTATGCAGAATTCATTCTCTCGCGTAAAGCATTTGCCAGCTCAGGTTGCATATTTTAAAGCTTAAAATATAATCTTTCAGATGAGACCAAAAAAATCAATTTTTATTTTGGGACCCTTAAGGTACCTTTTGATATGATGGGTCACATATTGGACATTTACGTCCTAGTCTATTGGCGACGTCACATTTGTCAAAAATTGGGATCAAATTCAAAAAAATCTGAGGAATTATTCACCCCTCCTGTGTAAATAAAAGCAAAATAACCTACCATCCAAAGGTTTAAAGATTAATTGATGTCTTCCAATGTAAATAAAACCATTTGAAAATTGTAACAACCCACTCTGGTAGACGGGCTCATCAAGTTCGTCAAACTTGTACTAAAAGCCGGAAAACCAGCTCGTCTGGTTTAAAGGGTTAATGTAGGTTTGAATATGGTTATAAATATACCTGTCATCGTTAGGTACATGTAGTAATACAAAGATTGCCCAGTGCCAGAGTCCTAGCGCCTCCAACTGTGATGCGTAGCTGGTATGAAGACGGGTCAGGTGGTATTCAGAAAGGTGCGAATATCCTAACGCTTGTAAAACTTGTAAGACATGCCAACTGAAAAAGAAGAACGAATAATTAGAATTATACCAAGTCTCTCCTCAAAAAAGGGTGTATCTAACCCTTTTAACCAAGTTTTTCATGCTGATTACTTCAAATGAGCTACTTAGCAGAATGATTTGGATGGTGATAGCCAGTTAAAACCATAAATCAACAATTTAAAATGGTTGCTGTTATACTGTCTGAAGATTTGGATTCATCCAGGTAGTTAAATGTTTAGTAAATATTGGAATGAACTTTTTCACTCCGACAAGCCGCTCACAGCAGCTTGCAAAAGTGTGCATGATTTGCCGAAATTTCTACTTTGAAGCATTTTTTTCAAATTGCTCTAAAAAAAACTACAAGCCCGAATTGGTCGAAAAAAATTGCCTCAAGGCAGTTGAAACAAAGAGCTATCTAGCGCTACCATTTCTATTAGCAAAGAGAACAACCCTGGCGCTATACAATTATCGTATGCTATCATAAAGTGAGGTGTCTGTGAGCCGCTCAAAACGGCTTTCCGTCAAAATAGGACGGATGGTGAAAATTTTATTCCAGCATTAAGCAGAAGTCTGTATACTTTATGTAATTTTAATCTGTACTGTGTGTTTCAAATGGTGCCACCAGTCATCTTAGCGTGATATTGCTTCGGCAACTTTGCTAAGTAATTATGTAGATGTAGAAAGAGTTAATGAGCAGCAATATTTCATATCTCTTCTGAGATGCATCCTCAAGCCAACTGATTTCAAGTACCTCAACCTGCGACATCACCAGCCAGTCACAGGTCAATTAAGAAAAGCCGCCAGATCATCAGCTGGCTTGAGGAAGAATGCATCTCGGATGTCCAGTTGACCAGATTCAAATATTTACAAAACTTTCTCTCTTAAGTGTTAATGTACATTGATATTGCTGATTGTATTAATATACCACGTGAATCCAAAAAAATTGTGCACGGATCAAAACTGATTTTGACCTTGACAAAAGCACCAAATCATAAATTCCTTGTTACTGAAATTATAGAAATCGGATGAAAAATAAAAAAGATATGACCAAATTTTGAAAGTACTTCTTAGCTTTTATCATAATGCCATAACCCGTAATTGTGATATGTAATATCTTGCTTAACTATGTAAATCCCATTGGAATGGAAGAAAAAGAGACGTACTTATTAAATTGGTCATATCTTTTTTATTTTTCATCCGATTTCCATAATTTTTTCTGCATTTGAAAGCTTATTAAATTTACTTTACTACAGTAACAAGGAATTTATGATTTGGTGCTTTAATCAAGGTCAAAATCAGTTTTGATCCGTGCACAATTTTTTTCGATTCACGTGGTATATCATAATGTCTGTGAAATTATGCACATTGCGTACTTAATAAAACAATGCGCTAAACAGTTTTGCAGTACATATCGAGTCCTTTCATGTCACCCAAGATTTGTCAAAGTACGCCTAATATTGTTTCATATAAATTTCGGACACAAGCTGACAATTTGAAAGCAGCCAACGCGTATCCACAAGCTGTGACAAGCACGGGAAGTATGCCATGCCGTTTCCAATAACCAGGGATGGTTATGGCCTTTTGTAATTTTGCCTGAATTTGCCTGAAAATGTGAATTTCCCAATACTTTTGTTCAGTGAAGACATAAGCATTTTTGCCTGAATTCTGAAGATAATCATGCCTGAATAACAGTACTGTGACATGGCGCGCGCATGAAAAGCGTTGTGTATTTGCGTAAATTGCACGCAAATACTGTGATGCAAATTTTCATGTCCGAAAATTATTTGAAACAACAATAATAATAATTCAAGAGATAAACTATGCCATGAAAAGTGCTATATGTCTCAATCCTGAACCAAACTCCGGTTAAGAATTCAAAATTCTCGCAACCTGTGGAATGGCATGTCATCAGACAAGAATTCATTCATTTCAAACATTCTTACCTTAACCTATAATCCAGCTGATAGCCAGAATGCGTTGTCGGTGCCAACACTCGCTCCAACCTATGCCCTCTGTTACTATACAATTTCAACAGATGATAACACATATCGCGGACGATGTACTGCCTGGTCTCCATACCGTCGCCTTCCTCTGACATCATCATGGAATCCTCATCCGCCGTGTCGTCCAGATACAGCTCCTCGTAGAAGCGTGGGTTATTCTCCATGTACGGTGGGCGGGGTGGATTACAGTAGCTGCCGTTGCTGGTGTTTCCTTTGAACCCGTTTTCATACTCTTCAACAGCAGTTGATACTGATGCTACTGGGCTACACTGATGCCTACGGTGAAATCATTACACACAAAACGATGAAAAAAAATTGTCACATATGAACAAATTGATTGCAATGTGGTGATGTTCATTTAAGGGTGCACACCAGTAAATAGCTGGCCTATTCTTTTACATGTTAAACAATGGTCAAATATGGTCATTTCCCGGCCAAATTAATGAATAGCTCTTGTTCTCACCTTATTTTTCTTCAAGATTATGACGTAACCTTGCATTTAAGGTGAATTTTGATACAGGTTTATATCGGCTTTATTTCGCAAAAGCCCATTTCAAAGTGGCGTCTGCATGTTCAGCCAAAATTGCACAGTATTTCTAGTTTGCGTGTGTGGAGGATAGCAAAGAAAAAAGGTCAAAAGTCAGCCAAACCATGGACTATGGGCATTGTATATAATCAGATGCTGGGGAAAGATTTAGGACAAAATATTTAAATAAAAACAATGACCAATCAGGGTCTAATTAAATTTTCCCACTCGTTTTTAGGAACTACAACAATGGTTGGTTTCCAGCGCTAATTCTAAAACACTTAGTAGAGGGCGACAATTATTTTGTGAAGTAAATCCTTAAATGCATTTTATGGTTGTTGAAGTCCGTCAAACTTGTTTCACCTATTGATATCTGCTTTGCATATAATACATGACTGTTCAACATCTCATTGATCTACTTTTTGTTTCCGGAAAATTTGTAAAGGTCGACCCAAACCGCCGGTTCTGGCCGGTTGCTATTGTCCTCAACAATGACAACTGTTCGTAACTGCCGATTCAGGGTGGTTAGCCGGGAGTTGAGCTATGAAGCAGCCCCTACACAACTGGGTAAAAACCACTGTAGTAATTAACACACGCATAACGAGGACCATATTAGGCAAAAAAAAAAGAAAAAAAACTCTGTCTCAGGTTCCTTAGGCCCAAAACCCTAAGCGCTATGCATTTTTTTAAACGTTTTTAGGTCACTATTTTTTTTTTCGCCCCTTTTTTTTCTCTCGATGTTAGAAAAAAATAAAAAAAGCAAAAAATGTCCTGAAAACCTAAAAAAAAAAAAAAAGAAATGCGGTAAAATTTGAATTATTAACCCTTTGCGCGAGGGAGGCTGAGACACAAGTTCTTTTTTTCTTTGGCCTTAGGGAATGCAGGCCTCATTATGTGTTAACTACCTGTTGACTGATGGAAGCACAAAGATGGCCGAATCAGGCTAAATTTTATGCATGATGCATGAAATTTGACTATTTTCCTAGAGGGGGCATCTAAAATACCACTTGACTAAATACACAAGAATGTCATTTGTAATATATCTAAATTTGGTGAAATTTGAGCCACAATTGGCTGAGATATGAGTATTTTCTTAAAAAATTGATTTTCAAATTGTTGGTTGTCTAAATAAAATCAACTTGCATTTTGCGTGTTTTGAAGATGTACGACTCTTTCCAGAATATCTCATATTTTTTTCTGTGTGGGTAAAAAGAATGAAGATTCCAAATAAACCAATTTCATTTCCTGATGCATTGTAGATCAAAAATTATATG
>JXSR01S011114.1:193118-203829 GCA_000969725.1 Ophiothrix spiculata
GTGCCGCGCCCTCTTGTGACCGTATGTCATTTTAGTGAAATTCTTGTTTATTTTACACAAATTGTTATTTAATTCGCAATTCTTGATCTTTTTGATTTGTTAATGGGTCAATAGTTATCAATTAGAGTCCAAGGAACACAAATATGGAGTTTTTGTAAACCCTAGTCATTTCGTATTCCTGAAAATTGACGTTTTTCGTCAAAATTCCAAGCGAGGGCGCTTTTTGTTATTATGCACAATTTGTACAACTTTGAATAAATTAAAGTATGTAGATGTTAAGATACTCTGATGTTTAATTTACCCAAGAAATTTGAGCCTTCTACTAGAATTAGTTTGATCGTAGTACCCATTTGAACGTTATTTTAATGTTCCTATACATTTGTAAAGGGAAAAGTTTGTTGACCCCTATGCTTTAACATAGGGTAATTATTGATGCATTTAAACGAGTCTAACTGACAAACTAAATTAGATAGAATGCTCAAATTTTGAAAGCAGATCAAACTTGATACCGCCTTGGCAAAAGCATTGGCAAAATTAGCAAAAGCATTTTCTTTTGCGCATAATCATTAAAAGCGCCCTCACACACAATTTTGAAGGAAAACATCAATTTTTACGACGACGAAATGTCTAATTGTCATGAAAACTCTAAACACGATTTTATACCTTATTTACACATATTAAGACATTAAAATTGATTCACAATGCAAAAGATGTTTAGATTCCAAGCATTTTCTTCTCCAATACACCCGAAATTTACTATGACAACACACTGACACTAGAGGGCGCAGCACACTTTTTTTTTGACCCATAACCAAAAATGTTGTCATTTCAAGTTGAGATGCGTCAAGTGCAATCCAAAAAACTGTTGACAAGGCAAACTGAAAAATCAGCCATTTATAGCCAACTCCTATTTAAAACGCAAAAAAATGTCAAAATTACCTTTGGTTGTGCAGTGCTAGTGCCAAATGCCGATGTGGATGTGCCACTAAATAAGCCTCCTGCGGTACTTGTGCTGGTCCCAAAACCTGTGGGCTTACTGCCAAATAAGCCCCCTGCTGCTGGTTGCTGAGTTTGCCCCCCAAATAAGCCTCCTGTTGTTGAAGTTGCTCCAAAACCACCTGTCAAAAATTCATTTCAATATAATTCGTATATGCTACCTTCAGCGGCAAAGGGGGTTCATTCAGTGTGTCAATAAAAAAATATGCATCTTTAAATGTGAATATGGGTGATTGGTTAAGCGGTGTGCACTGAAATCTATGGCTCCCAGCTGAATTCCAGGCACTGAAATAAGGAAAATTAGCCATCTTTGGATTGTAAAGCCAGACAGGAATGATAGGTCTTGAGGTCTAGTACAGAAAACAGGGAGACTTGGAAAAATAGGGGCATTGGGTGAAGAACGTGTCAAAAAATGGGGTCATTGGGGTCAGATAAGCATTGAAAAAAAAAGGTCTACTGGTTGGCAGTCGTTATCCACTGACATATGGGAGTGCCCCCCTTGGAATTAACAAAGTCTGACTGTACACTTACTTGTGGCTGTTCCAAACGCAGGTTTCTGTTGGCCTCCTCCAAACACAAATGATGTGGATGGCTGTGATGCTGGCTGACTAAATAAGCCTCCTGGCTTGTTATCAGTTGTTGTCCACTGACATATGGGAGCCCCCCCCCCCCTTGGGATTAACAAAGTCTGACTGTGCACTTACTTGTGGCTGTTCCAAACGCAGGTTTCTGTTGGCCTCCTCCAAACACAAATGACGTGGATGGCTGTGATGTTGGCTGACCAAATAAGCCTCCTGGCTTGTTGTCAGTTGTTAACCACTGACATATGGGAGCCCCCCCCCCTTGGGATTAACAAAGTCTGACTGTATCAGCACTTACTTGTGGCTGTTCCAAACGCAGGTTTCTGTTGGCCTCCTCCAAACACAAATGATGTGGATGGCTGTGATGTTGGCTGACCAAATAATCCTCCTGGCTTGTTGTCAGTTGTTTTCCACTGACATATGGGAGCCCCCCCCCCCTTAGGATTAACAAAGTCTGACTGTACACTTACTTGTGGCTGTTCCAAACGCAGGTTTCTGTTGGCCTCCTCCAAACACAAATGATGTGGATGGCTGTGATGTTGGCTGACCAAATAATCCTCCTGGCTTGTTGTCAACTGTCGTCAAGGGGCCACCGCTCAGAAGACCTGCCGTTGGACCTTTACGATTGGCAAGGTAGTCCTCGGTTCGTAATTCCTGCAACAAGAATATAAATATTGATTGGGGTTAAAATACCAGAATAAAAGATAAGATTTATTCGAATGAAGAGATTTATACATGCTTGTTGAAGACATGAAATAATAAATTTTAAAACAATGCATCAGCACTCATATTTTTTTGGTCAAATAATTTCAGAGAAACCCTTCTCCGTCCTCAGCGAATAGTAAGCGAATAGTATCCGAGTTGTGTCTGACGTCTGATTTCCTGTTCTGGACGTTGGTGGTGTCCTTGTTGATGTTGAGAACAGGAAATCATAAACTTTGAAAGTTCACGGCCCCTGTCCCTATTAAGGGTGGGGTTAAGTTCTTTCTTGATATATTACCTCTCTCACTTTCCTTGGAATAAGCTTGTCCTCCCTGCACAAAACTTGAACATTGTTGGTGTCTAGTTCATGTCCAGTGGCCTTGCTATGCTCAGCAAGGGCTGATTGGTTGGATGCAGTTTTGGCGACATGTTCTTTGATCCTGTCACGTTTCGTTCAGCGACATAAACTTTGTTGAAGTCCTTACAGGGGAAACGATACACAACACCGGATTTTTCTTCAGTGGTTGCTTTATCTTTCGGGGCAACCAGGAGTTGTTTCAGAGGTTGATGTGGCTTAAATGCTGAAGAGGCGCCATATTGACCATAAACCCGCTTAATTTTCTCCAAGACCCCTGACATAAGGGATCACAACAGGGAATTTCTTTTTTGGTGGTCGAGTTCGAGCAATCTTCTTCTTTTGAAAACGATCTTCAAAATTGACTCACTAATGTGTCTCTACCTACCTCAAAACTCTTCCCTTCATACTCTTTCATGGCTGTTATAACTTGGTGTCTCGTGTTCACATTAGTAGACACATTGTTCTTCACCATCGTATCGGAGCCCGAAACCGGCTGGAACTTGACGGTGGTCCCCACCACTCCTTGCTGGCCACCAAACATTGATCCACCAGCAGAGCCCCCTCCAAAGAGACTACCCGCTGAGCTTGTTGCTGGTTGACCGAATGTACTTGTGCCACTTGGTTGGCCGAAGATACTTCCAGTGGCAGTACCACCACCGAATGCTGTAATCAAATATAACAAAAATGGGATTTTAGTTGCCACTCTTCCATTTCATATTTTCTACGCTAGACACAAAATACGCACAACCAGCGTTCGACACACTAGAAATAAAAAACATCTTGGTTTGGACGATGCATCTTGGTTTCAAGTGCCTCAAAACAATGACCAATATTCTATTGTTCTCACTAAACTGAGACAGGAAAGGGAGGTGCGAAACCGAGATGTTTTTGCACAAAAATCACCATGTACCAGGTGTCCCAAAAAATGGTTACATGTAGAAAAATGACCGTGTGCTAAAACTATAGTAGTTATAGAAACGAAACTTTGCACAAATTATATTACAACTCTCTTCTAGATACTCGTAAAATTTTGATATCATTTTGAGTTATTAATAAAGGTAGATACCTATGTCAGAAACGCATTTGTTCAAAATTCAACAAAATAATAAGTCATACACGTTTTATGATATTTTAATGTGTATTTTCGTCTAAATGATCATGATCAGACTTTATATTAAACCAAATTTTATACAATCTTTAATGAATATTAATTGAAACCTGCATTCCATGCATTCCAGAATGAGTTTTTTATATTGAACCTGTCAATCAAATTGTGGCGCGAAAGTTGATGAATACGCATAAAGCACAATCAAATTTTCCTGGGTAACGTTAATTCTTTAACCTTTGAAACTGCAAAATTGTGTAAATTTTGAATCTGAAACTCACAGGATATGTTTAAATTTATAATTTTCTTTATGTAGAAGCAAAAGTCTGATCGACATTTTAGAAATAGCTAAAATAGCAAAGTTTTGAATAGGTGGCCATTTTTGCCTGAAATTAAATTTTGACATAATTTTCAGACCTGTAGTAATTTATAACATCATAATTACGTAACAGCTAATCCAATTTTCATGATTTTGGTATCAATGAGAAGATGAAACCCTACCCTATACTATGGTATACAACAACTTAAGTTTGGGTTAATCAATTTCAAGTTCACAAGGGATTGAACGATGGTTAAAATTACATCAAACGAACATGATTCCGATTTTGTTGAACTTTGAACAAATACGTTTCTGACATAGGTATCTACGTTTGTTAATAACTCAAAAACTAATATTGCTGTGATATCAAAATTTCACCAGCATCTAGAAGAGGGTTGTAATAAAAAATGTACAAAGTTTTGTTTCTCTAACCACTGTAGTTTTAGCACACGGCCATTTTTCTACATGAAACCATTTTTTGGGACACCTGGTATATTGGCAAATTAGGTCTTACATTAAAGCTTAAACATTTGGGATCATGCTTGAAGTGAAACAAGTGCTAGCCTCAGTTTGAGGCCCATGGCAGGCTTTTGATGGTAAAAGCATATAGGCCTAAATGTTTAACATGTTTTCTTCCTCATCCCTTGTACATGTTGTATATTATAGTATTCCATGAAAAAGTTTCCTCTCCCCTTGTATTATAGTATTCCTGAAAGTGTAAATCTACTAGCTGGCCATATAGATCTCTGTACATACAGGGAAGCAGAATAATATTGGTGGTTGGAAGTGGATAAATAATTTTGATAAAGTTAGTTAGGACCTTGAAGTATTGAAGTAGTTGGACTTGGAATGACTTTGACCTAGGAAATGGATAAACTTGACAAGCCTTGATATACATCAGTAACATGCTGTTATCTTAAGGGCAATATGCAGTTTTATTTTGAGAATTTTTGTGGTGTTGATGAAAATGGAAAAAGAAGTATAAAATTAAACATGGAAAATGGAATCTAACATTTCATATTAAAAACTATACAAACTGAAATTAAAAAAGAAATAAAATGAAAATTTAAATGAAAATCTAAAATGAAAAATAAAAGAAATTTAAACTTTAAAACAAACATGAACAAAATGGGGAAACTTAATATGATAAAGAGACACCTGAAGGACTTGACCAAGTCTAAACAAGTGCCAAAAAGTATTTAAAACTCCACTTATTACAAGTTGATTACCTGTCAATCAACGAAATTGCTGCGTGGAGGAGGATCAGGATCAGCAAATTTGGCTTTTTTTAGTGAAATATGGAGAAAGTACATTAGGTATAATAAGTAAAATGATGGTAGATGTTTGCAACTCATAGGACATGCTATTTGCATTTTAAAAAATTCTTTATTTGGGTTTTTTTAGTAATTAATACCATCTTTAATTAGAATATGGCCGCGCGCCACAAGTCAAAATTCCAAGAAAATGCATCTCCGTGCATTTAAAATGTCATAACTTGAAAAGTATTCACCCTACCCTAGGAAAAGTATACATTTCTAGAAAGCTTTTTCTTCAAGGAATCCAAAAATTGTATTGTTGTCATGGTAGGGGTAAGTATGAAAACAATATGGTTGAAAAAATATCAAAAATTTAACAAAAATGTGAATTAAAAAAAAACGTTGCGCAAAATATGTTAAACTTTGTAAAGGAACATAATGTCATAAATGAATAGAAAGTTGTGTTTCTGAAGAATTCATTATATGCAACTAAAAGTTAAGTGAGAAATACCAAATTTCAGAAATACATTCTTCAAAAATTTAACTTTTTTGAAAAAAATGTTGGTACTTTTCTGGTACATAACTCCTCTGTGTTACCCCCCTTGTCATCTTAAGTTGCATTTTTGAATTCTGCAAGAAAAATGCTTTAAGAAAATGTATACTTTTATGTACCTAAGGTGTAAGGTGTAGCCGTTACAAACAAATGAATTATAAAACATGCGGTTTTTAGTTTGACTATTTTTACAAAAAGGTGTGACGCGAAAACGGCCCACCTTAAAACCAAGGAATCGCATGGCCTCATATGATAAAATCTTTGTTGTCTACTGGACAACCATACAAGTGTTTGAAGTTTACTTGTCCGTAATTTTTGCAACTTAATCCCAAACGTTAGCATATTTATATACGGCCAGATCATATTGCGTTCCATTTCGAAATTTTACGGCGACATCGATGAGAAAACTTCTTTTCAGACCAAAAAAGAAACAAAACCATACGTTCTAATACAATTTCAAGTGCAAATTGAGCCGTCTTAATTTGTGTGTGGCTTGATACAAGGCCAGGGCTATAATTACCAATAATTTTGAGGTTGTCCACCGGACAATTTGAACATTCATAAACCCTTACTCTCGCACGTTTAAATACAGTCTAAGTCCAAATACTTAGGACTTAGGCTAATTCTTGATTTCTTACTGTAGTACTTTGTAGTACGTAGGAGGGTAAGGGTTAAGTGATGCATATGTACTACACGCTGATGTTGTTAAATAACCCTTACTCTCGCACGCTTAAATACAGTCTAAGTCCAAATACGTCATGAAAAAATTTCGGGTTGCCCCCGGTTCCCCCTGGGATTCGAACCCCCGACCCCCGCTATCCCGTTCCAATGTCCAGCTATGCCAAGCCACCAAGCGTGGCCTGCCCGGGCAGCAATTTCCTGACCATTTATATCCGCCTTCTGTGACGTATTCGGACTTAGGCTAATTCTTGATTTCTTACTGTTGTACTTTGTAGTACGTAGGAGGGTAAGGGTTAAGTGATGTATATGTACTACACGCTGATGGTGTTAAATAACCCTTACTCTCGCAAGCTTAAATACAGTCTAAGTCCAAATACGTCATGAAAAAATTTTGGGCTGCCCCCGGTTCCCCCTGGGATTCGAACCCTCGACCCCCGCTATCCCGTTCCAATGTCCAGCTATGCCAAGCCACCGAGCATAGCCTGCACGGGCAGCAATTTCCTGACCATTTATATCCGCCGTCTGTGACGTATTCGGACTTAGGCTAATTCTTGATTTCTTACTGTAGTAATTTGTAGTACGTAGGAGGGTTAGGGGTTCAGGTTTTCCCGAGGTATTTTTTGGTTGTCTTGGACAACGGACAAGCCTTTATGTCGAACGCTGTGCTGCACACAACACATCTAAAGCAGTAACTATTGTTACTTTTATAAAAGCAGACAAAACAAAAACAATATACTGACATGCATTAGGCCATTCTCCAGCAATAGGTGACACACATAACTTACCAAGCATATTTACAACTACATGTACCCTTGCACATCAAAATGTTTTGGAGGTTGTTCTTGTTTGGATTGTACCATTTTCCTCCCGAATGAAGCAAAACAAATTTGCAATGAATGTCACAGTAATAAAGTTAGCGTGTAAAAACTGAAAATTCAGCAAAAATAGCCCAATTCTCTGATTGTCTGACAAATCACAGAATTGTGCACAAAAATCAGTTATAATTCTAAGAATATTATCATAATCATTAAAATTATGCTTTATTTTGAGAGTTCTCTTCAAACTATATCTGTAAAGTTTATAACCAAAACAAAACTTATAAATTCAAAGACAAGGGGCTTCTTAATCCAGAGCCCCTGGTTAGGGACGCACCATTTGCATACTTGCCAACATTTGAAAACTAAAAAGAGGGACAAACTGACACATTTTTGTCCAAAAAGAGGAACATTTCCCATTTTCCTATACTTTACTATATAGGGTGAGTTTTACAAAAAGAGGAACAGATTGGTAAAAATTGCCTTTTTCTTATGCCAAAAACAGGACAGTTCCTCTTAAATAGGAACAGTTGGCAAGTATGGGCAAAATTGGTCGAGGCAACTTTTTTTTTTTAGTTGGCCTCTGGTCAAGTTTTTTTTACTTCGCGAGCCAAGTTTTTTTTTTTTTTTTACTTTTCGTACATTATGGAGACATATCTGGTGCACAACTTGTAGAGGGTTTAGGGGCTAATTTGGCTTTTGTGGGCAATTTTTGACATATTTCAATGCATTCTGAGCAATACTTCCAGGCAAAGTTTTTTTTCTTTTTTTTTTGAGAAAAACTTCCAGCTTCCCCCTGAGAGTCTAATGGTGCGCCCCTTATGTGTATGAAATCCTCTGGAGACTGGCCCATATAAAAACTTCTACAAATGACCCCAAATTCCATTTTGATCTGGATATGAAATGAATACCCGAATAGGAAATCCAGTGAAGTTCACATGTATATTGACAAAATTCAGTTCAATATGGAAAATAACAAGATAACTACCAAAAAGTTGGACAGCTGAGAGTAAGATTAAACTTTTGATTCAAAATTTAAACTATTTAAATTTAACACATAAAATAACTCAAAAACAAAGTTCACAAAATGTTTATCGTAAACAATCAACTGCTGAAGCTTTTTCTTAAGCGGACATGGACCAGGAGCCAGATATCTGAAAAAAGCGGCTCCTGGTCCTTAAAATTTCCAAAGAACCAAGAGCTGTTTTTTTAAAGGACCAGGAGCCATTTTGGAATTAATTGCATAAAATTATCAATAAAAAAAGTGTTTTGAATTACTTCTGATGTAGCCTATATGTATTGTGTCCCATCATTTTCTTTCCAGGTGCTGTCATAGGGAAAAATATTGTCGCCTGGGTCTCAATTTTTCTGTCCCACCAGGCGCAAAAAGTCGGGAACCATAGGGTTAAAAATCGCCCATCGCCCACTTAAGAAAAAGCTTGCCTTTGTATGTTTCTCTTTAGTATTGGTTACACTACAGAAACTCTGAGAAAGTCAGCTCTGAATTCACATACCATTTCACAACACATACAAGCTGGTTTAGGGTACACACCACTAATTCATGCGAGAAGAGCCACTTCCAGCCAAAGTTTATCACAGAAGTAGTCCCTTATTTTTTCTTTATATCCGATTTTTGGTGCTTTAAATGCTATTTTTGTCATCGAATTTGGTATTTGCAGATCGCCATAAGTCTATTCTATATGTTTCCAACTTGAAATATGCATAATATTTGATTTCTGCATGTTATATTACCGCATGAAGACCGGGTGACGATGCGTGGCTAAGAGCCGGAAATTACGTTTCAAAAATGACATTATTCCGAAATCCTATAGATATTGAAAAAAGTTGCCGTGAAGTGATCTTTATTTTTTGATATGTTGTAGAAATCTTTCTGCTGAAAAGATGAGCCAAAAAAATAGGGGGTCCCCATGCTTAATTTCGAGTTACAGCTCCTTAGAAAACGCATATTTTGTATATAAAGTCTATGGCGCGCGAATTAGTGGTGTTTACCTTTTACACTTGCTACTACTTATTATCATCCATGAGATGCAATGGTGCTACTTTCTTGGTATCTATTTAATGCACATGCACATTTAAGCACCTAAATGAAGAGACAAATCTTTTTGAAGAATAAAAAGAAGTACCTACATGTACCCCCCGGAAACAATGTTGATTTGAAGACAATACAGTACAAGATAAAAATATCTAGAAATACCTGATTTAGTTTGTTGACCAAATACTGAACCAGTACCTGCTCCAAAGGCAGAGGGTGTTGCTGCTGGTGTGGAAAACAAGCTTCCCCCTGTACTCGCTGTGCCAAACAGTCCTCCTCCTGCGCTAGTAGTGCTTGGAGCACCAAATCCAAATCCTGAAAAGTGACATTGACAAAATAACACAAAAAATGATAGGGAAATACAAAAGCGGGAAAAACTCTGAAAAAAGGAAAAAGAACTGCGGATTTGTAACGCACCCGTGATGTTATGCATTTTTCCTTGGTATACAGTGGCCATAAAAATATGATACTACCGGTACCATAAGTACCAGCAGTATCTATGCATAAAATGTTGCAAAATGTTCTCCTATATGCTATTTACTTATTTGATGCACAACTGATGACGCACGTCAGTCAAAAACACACCATATCAGGCTGAAAACAAATAAAATTATGGAATATTTGAACCAAAAAAAATCTGAAATCAGGACAAATCCTGAAGAGTAACTTTAAATGTAAGGTTATATCAATCAAGATTCTATGAATTGACATTTGAGCTACCCATATATTTAAGGAGGCTTGTCTGTTTCCAATACATCTAAATGGAATGTCACAACTTCTTCTAGTGACTCTTGACAAATATCATTTCTAACTTGGAACTACCACATTACTGTAAACGGGGTTATTTTTCGCGAGGGTTTAATTTTCACGAATTTTTCGAATCAACATCTAACCGCGAATATAACACCCCGCGAATATATTGATTTTATATGCAGGTCTATGTAATGAAGCTTAAAAGCGCTAATTTAATACGCGCGAAAAGGTCCTGATTGCCTGATATCGAAAAATATTCCTGTGAAAATATTCCCGTTTACAGTATCGTGACGAATATTTAAGGCCTTAGAGCTCTGTTCTTAAATTGAGATCTAAAATCACACATCACCTTAGCTCTTATAAAAAAAAATCACCTTGTTTAGGCTTTCGCCAAGGAAACCCAACTTGGTACTTGGTACCAAGTAAGCTGAAAGAAGCTTATCTTTAACAGGGCTCCAAGATTTTTTTTAAATTCAGTTTTGAATGCAGGAGGAAGACCGGAGCACCCGGAAAAAAACCTGCGGAAGCGAGCATGGACT
>JXSR01S011115.1:54980-66814 GCA_000969725.1 Ophiothrix spiculata
AAAATCAAAATTATTCTACAAGAAATGCCCAAAATTATAGCATCCATAACTCGAAAAAATGCTTTTCTGATAGGTCAATTCGAACATCTGGTCCAGGTCTATGGAATTCTCCGGATAGAAAAACAAAACAATCTAAAACTGCCAAAGAATTTCGATATAAGTTCAAAACAAACCTTTTAGAAACATATACTTAAGGTAGAATTACCCCTTTTGAGTGTATTTTACAAATAGTGTTAATATTATCAGTAAAGATAGCCTTGGAAACCTGGAAGTTACTTATACTTGTAGGATATACATCACTAATTCTAAATCAAACCTTTATTGACGGATCAAAATACGCGTTGCCATGGTAATGGCGGCCATCTTGGATTTCATATTTTTCAATATTTTTCTACGCCAACAAAGATAACTCAAGAACTACAGGGGCTAGAGCCTTCATTTTTTCACAGAATTTAGCTGTCATTACAATCTGTGCAATGAACTAAAAACTTCTGATTACTTCAAAGGACTTTTGAGTTATGACCACTTGACCACAAGCATAATTATCGTGTTTCATTTTTTTGTCATCTGAGCACTTTTAACATACTTACCAGGGTCCAATCTGTCTAATTCTAGTTCATTGCACAGCTTATTGTACCAGCTTCAATTTGGTTTTTGTTTCATGCAATTATCTTTTTTTAGTTTTTGAGATATCTTTGTTGGCATATGAAAATACTCAGTCTCTGTAATAATGTCATTTCATTTCATTTCATGTTTATTTGGCAAAATCCGAAGCAATAATCAATTTACATAATAATCAGTAATTTCAGAGACAAGGGATGAAGTCTAGCTGTGAATACAGGCTGTCCCAGAAAAAGCCTTACAATCTTTGCGTGTATTTTTCTTGGGTTTAACGGATAGTTAGAAAGTATGTAAAGGTTGCATGTGAATGTGAATTATATAGCCAATGAATTGAACTTTTAAATACCGTTTGTTTCATTTCAATCGGTAGTGTACAACAAACGTTTATTAGTCTATGGGCTAGAAACCGAAACTATGCACCCCCTAGCATTTTCGGAGACCACAATTTTCTGAAAGCTTATGCATAGTATAGTAGAAATCCGGTTGTCTGCAAAAACCTTGGTGGTGGGTGTGGCCGTGAGGGCGCTTTTTCAAAATGGCGCACAAAATAGCATACATTTATAGTTAACTGGCTTAAAACAGTTTTAAGTCCTGAATCATGATTAAATATCAACTTTTATCATTATGAAATGGCTTCTGATACTATGAGAAACATATTTAGCTGCAAATTAGATTATACGCATGTGCCAAATTCAAAATGGCCGCCAAAAAGCGTATATTTTCATAAAAATCATCAAAAATATAATCTATGGGTCATAAACCGAATCATCAATCATGCACTCACTTGTGGATTTTTGGAGAACACATTTGTCATAGTAGAGTAGAAATCTGGTTGTCTGTATGGGGGTGTGGGAGGCCGTGAGGGCGCTTTTTTTCAAAATGGCGCCCAAATAGCATATTACGACTTGAAACTGTTTTTAAACCAGTTAACTATGAACATATGCTATTTTGGGCGCAATTTTTGAAAAAAAAGCGCCCTCACGGCCACATCCATCACCAGGATTTTTGCAGACAACCGGATTTCTACTATACTAGGTACACTCGCGGTATAAAGTATGTCCGCACAAACACTTTATTCAGCCATATCTCACAAGGCAGTTATAAGTAAACTATCGGGAAACTTATGTTGCTTTTGGTCAGATCTGATAGGTAATCTAGTTAAGTGTAAATTTGAGCTCCGAATGGGATCAACCTTCTCACGTATAGGTAGGGGCAACAACATTAATAAGTCGAAAAACGTGATTTTCAGGTCAAATTTGATCTGACAACGCCTGGGTCAAGGTCACTTCACCGCTCAAGTTGAGTGGTCATGTGGAATGTGTATATGTAATAGAGCGACAAGCAGGCGATGGAATGTCCTGGTCACGCTTGACTTCGCCAAGAGAATGCTTGGAAGCTAACGAAAAATGATCTCTCAACGCCACCCAGTTTACAAAAATAGGGTCGTGGTAAAAGAATGGTCCCTGGTGGTATATGACATTTTAAAATGTTTTAAGAGGTTTTCAATCTGTCATATACCGTCACAAAACACTCCACATTCATCAAAATTGGCTCATTTGACGCCCCTTTCAGTTGTTGAAACTTCCGAATTTGACGCTGTTTTGTCACACTCTGTTCGTTTTGTTCATTCAACTGCGCAGTCGCGCCGTAACCTGACACACACACAGTCAAATTCCGGGTCACGTAATTTCACGCGAAGGTTGCTCTTTAATCCTCTTGTTTTGATATTAAAAGTACGATTTTCTGGTTGTTTTGACAAGATCTTATCAGCCCCATGTCCCTTGTATAGTTCTCACTAGCTCAGTCGGATAGTTCTTGGACTGTTTAACATAGACTCTTAAGATTCTATAGATCGTTAAGCCCTTTGGCCCCAGGGAGTCCAAGTAGTGATTTAACCCAATGATTAGAACTGATCTGTAAAGTGTACTGAAGCCTCGTGGAATTACAAGTAAAGGAGCCGCGTAGTGCATTATAAATCACCTGCAATTTAGTTTATACGAGTTTTTAAACGAAGACTTTTCTAAGTAATGTGTGAGTATCCACGCTAGGTGCGGGAGGGCATTTACATTAAAAAGAGGGGGGAAAATCATTGAACCATGAACAAGAATTAGAACTGCCATTCAGACTGACGTCATCAAAGGCCAGAAAAGCTCATCCCTCCTTACAACATCACATGATATCTTCTGATGAGGGCATGTGCTACATGTTGAAAATTCAAAAAGGTATGTTTACTTGTGGTGTAAGCTTGTGTTTTTTAACTCCTAGTATCGGTTTCTTTACTAACCAATTATTTTCTCCAGATAATGCTTATGATGATCATCCGGAACATTATGATGAAGACAAAAGTGAAACTTTGTCATATGTGACCAGCATGCCTGAAGATACTGAAAGTCTGCTAGAAAAACGACAACAAGACCAATCAAAGAAAACTGAGAGCCAACGCAAAGAAGACAAATATCTGCAAAACACACAACAATCAATTCTTCAGACTGAAGGTAAGTTTAGGTTAATTTTCTTTCGATTAGATACCTAGAGGTTTTTTTCGTGTCACCAAGCGCATATTGTTAATGATGAGATTTTATTTGGAGGGGATGTGCCACTATCTGGTGTTTATTTGCTATTCGATCCCATGTTTGCTCGGGTCCCAATTATCAGATCGTCATGTTATCAAAAAGAGGTATTTATGCAGATGTGCTGCTCAATTGCAAGTATTTATTAGCCTTACAGTATAAGAATTAATGCTCGAATTATATTAGAGAAGCTATTTTGCAACACTTGTAGATAGCAATTCAGAACAGAATATTGATATTCACTGTTAAACGAGAGTCGAACACCAGGGTATAGAAAAAAAAATGAACCTGTCTGGGAACTTTTATTGTGCGGATGAGAATTTTCTGTGAGATTTATGAAAAAATGCATGAATCGCTTTAAAAACTCGCTCGATTTTGACAGTACAATTTGACATTCACCCCAAAATTTGGCCCATTTAATTGTATTTTATCATCATATTGCCAGAAAAAATTATTTTTCGTCAGAAATTCGTGATTTTTATTATTATTATTTGACTTTATATTATTATTAAGTGTTTTCTTAAGCTTACCGGGTTTTTTCTGGGACTTTTTCCGTGGATTTCGAAGCCCTGTCGAACACCCTGCCGATTAAATAAAGGTCAGATCAATTATAGCAATCATCCAGATCAATTAATACCAAAAGAAAATGAGGCTGTTTATAAATAAAATCGGGTCTAAATCCCCTATACCTTGTCTGAAACGTTTCAATATAACCATATCATAACTTTATCAGCTTTCTCGTGAATGTGATGTCCGTCTTTCGAATTAAAATAATATATTTTTTTCTTGTGCTTCTTTAAAAAATCCTTTCAAAATAAATTTCATTTCATTTCATGTTTATTTCAAATTGATAGAGCGTTGTTTCTCTACTCCTCTCCCGGCTAATGGAACGGTTTATATGATTTATGCATGCAGAGGTCGTATGAAAAAAAGATAATCGGCAGGGTTCCTGTCTCTTCAGATTCAGAGACAAGTGTAGTTCAACTTGCACAGATAGATTGCTTGGAAAATACTGAATAAGTCTTGGTGACTCTTGACCCCGATGGTCAAAGTTCAGAGGTCAAATTTTTAATATCCACATTAGTCTTTATGCAAGGCAGCTGTGTTCAGATCTTTTCAGAGGTCTAGTTAACCTGCCAAAGGCTTTGGCAGGGTTCTGTATCTCACACGTTTCTTTACCCTGCCAAAGGCTTTAGCAGGGTTCTGTATCTCACATGTTTCTTTCTTTCTTCTTCTTCTTCTTCTTCTTCTTCTTCTTCTTCTTCTTCTTCTTCTTCTTCTCTTCTTCTTCTTCTTCTTCTTCTTCTGGCAACACTTTGATGTCTCATATCTCTCACATACAATGACCGATTTCAACCATTATTATGTTCTTAGCTAACCCTGTCCAAAAAAATCGGACAGGGATATCGGACAGAAAACAAAAATATCAGATTTTGAACATAATAATGATAAAATTGGATGGATTTTTTCGCATGATACTCAAAGATATTGGTCTCGCTATGAGTTTTAGAAATATCGAGCTCGACGCTGCGCGTCTCGCACGATATTTCGTAAAACTCATAGCTCGACCAATATCTTTTTGTATCATGCTCAATCCATCCAATTTTATATCAAACTAGGGTGAAGGACCAGGGTCACCTCCCATTTATGTCACCTGACCCCTCAAAGGTCGCGTAAGGGTCATGGGGTCAAAAACTTGATTTTCACGAAAAAAGTTTCAACTCATGCACATTACATGGTGTGTTCATGAAATCTTGGGACATGAAACCTCTTGACATTAAAAATTCAAAATCAGTAACTACCAAGTTAAACGTGACAGAATTATTTTGCTTGCATTGGTAGATTTCAAAACAAAATTACTAAACACACTTAGGTAACCTTTGACCCCAAACAGGGTCACATGGGGTCACAGAGGTCAAATAGACAGGTCAAATGATCAAATTTGTCCGATTTCATTTATTGAGGTGTCAAATTGTTTGTCTTTGACCAGCGATCAAAATTGTCAATGGTGACGACCCTTTCTTGGGGGTCAAAGGTCAAGAATGTTCAATAGAAAGGCCAAATTATCAACTTTATTCGTTTTCAAAAGTTAAGGTATCAAATTGTTCGTCTTGGACCAGCGATCAAAAGTATCAACAGTGACCCCGTCGTCCGACCTTTTCTTTGGGGTCAAAAGAAATGTCAAATTCTCGACTTTGCCAGTCATCAAAGATTAATGTGTCAAATTGTTTGTCTTGGACCAGAGATCAAAAGTGTCAATCGTGACCCCGTCGTCCGATCTTTTGCCGGGGCGCAAAGTTCAAAAGAAAGGTCAATTATTCAAGTTTGTCAAAATTTTAAAGTTTAAGGTGTCAAATTGTTTGTCTTGGACCAGCGATCAAAATGTCAATAGTGAACCCGTTGTCCGACCTTTCCTTTCCAACTCAAATCAATATTTGCATAGTACAAGGTTGCATATTTATTCCACAAATAGAATACACTGAAAACTTTAACTAGTCAAGCAGCTGCTTGACTAACTTTAAACTAGTCAGGCAGGTTAGTCCAGCTTGCCTGACTAGTTTGACGTTGGTCAAGCCAGGCTTGACTAGCTTGTAAACTAGTCAAGCCTGCTTGACTAGCTTGTAACTAGTCAAGCCCACTTGACTAACGTGCAAAACCTTGCTTGACGAGTTTGCCAGACTGAGAGCTTGACTAGCTTGACAGTACAAAAGAGTATGACTAACTTCAACCACGGTCAGGTGGAGTCATTGATGGCAACATGGTGGACAGCACAGACATGTAAAACATCGTGCCGTCGTTTGACCTCATAAATATCACCATTATGTACTGATGTATCGTGAATTATAACATTTGATTATATGAAACTCACGTACTATTTTGGTGGTACTCGTATGTCACTCTTAAACCTCTCTCAACATTATTGACGGATTAGCTTTACATCGTGTATTAAGCTTAAAAGCTTGTTATGGTACATGTGCACTGGCGTGCTCGACTAGCTTGCCTGACTAACGTTGCCTAGTCCAGCTTGACTAACGTATCGTCTGTTAGTCAAGATGTGTACCATCTGGACTAACTTAAAACTAGTCAATAACTAGTCAAGCGACTAGCCTTAACTAGTCCAGCTTGCTGGACTAACGTCAAGCTGGTCAACAGACCAACTTAAAACTAGTCAAGCAAGTAAAATGAGACTAGTCCAGCATGCTGGACTAGGCTAAGCTAGTCATCCTTGTTAGTCCAGCAATACTGACTAACTTAAAGCTAGTCTAGATGTGTACCGTCTGGACTAGCTTTAAGTTAGTCACACTGACCAGTTTAGGTTTTCAGTGTAGGCAATTGACAGGGTCCCTGTCTCTTTAGAGAGAGCAAAGTTCTAGTGACTTTTGTTTTAAAATAGATAAAAAATACACCTACGACTGGTCGCGAATGACGTATGAACCAACTGCGAACAGTTGTTTTGACCGTTTCGTACGTCGTATGAACGCCGCGCGAACATTGTGCGAGCCAGTTCTTAAGTTTGTAGCCTGGTCAATGGTCATGTTCAAGATTTTTTTTTTACGAATGCCTTGCGAATACCTACATACGGTTGCCGCACGGCGTTTGCAAGGGTGCCGTACGGCTGCCGTACGATGCTTTTTAATGAGGATATGCTGAGAGAGGTGCTAATCATCTCTCTGGGATTAGCATAGTAATCTTATTTGCTTAATATGTTGATGTTAGACATGGTCGATGAACATGCCACTTGTTTTGCTTGTCAATACTCAGACCTATTAAAGATGCTATTGTTTGTTTACATGCTATTATGTGAACGAGTAAAAACACCGAGATTGATTTGTAATTTTAGTGAGAGCACGCTTTGTGGCGCGCCATGGGGGAATCTGAGAATGATGTCGCCCTTTTTTTTAGTGTTTTATTTTTTATAAGCGATAAATTTTGTTGTAATGACGGTATTTTGTACCGTAAAATCCTTATCTGATATATGTTACCTCTGCTCTTTTGCTTTTTCCATTCGACATATTTCCATCTTATCCTACTTCACCTTCTCTTAGACTATGGTCACAATACATCATACGAACAGTTACGAGCAGTGTTTAGTCCGTCTAGGAGGACCACGGGTAGCGAGCGATGCCCTCGCTGCTCGCTCAGCTCGCTGCAAGTGATCCTACTAGACAGACTGTTCGTACAATGTATTGTGACCATAGTCTTAATAATAATACCCTTTCTATTTCGTCTTGTATCCCCTTTTCCACATTTTATTCCTGTGCTTTATTGACTGAAAATTCACAAGTCTATTGCACGAGCACCGTGAGAAATGTATAAGACTTTGCAAACTGATTATGAGTAAACACTCTTTCTAACGGCCACCGCAAGACTTTCGTTCGAAAGCTTACGAAGTGGTCATGTAAACATTCTTAATTGCTCGTACGAACGCCATAAGGCTATGGTGACCAAGCCCGTAGCCAGGGGGTGTGCGGTGGGGGCGTCGCCCCCCCCCCCCCCCCAATTTGACAATGTACAAAAAAGGTCCACAAAAATTCACTACATGACCACCAAAAGAACACCCAAAGCACCAACACAAGCGAATGTAGGTCGTTTTTTAGTTAAATACTACACAAAATGCTTGGAAAACCGCTAAAAAACTACTAAAATTATTTTAAGGTCGACCAAAACGAAATTTTTTCCTCCAAAAGGTCCACTTTTTGAAAATCCGCACCCCCCTTGAAAAAATCCTGGCTACGGGCCTGATTGTGACCATAACCTTAATTAAAATCAGATTTACTAAGCTTACCTATTGGATATTTCTCTGTTGGCGACCTTACTTGTGATTTCGTACAGCTACAGCTACAAATCGTGGTCAATCAACAACAACGTCCAGAACAATAGAAGATTCACATACTGATGATGTTGCAAGTGAAAGAGACGTCTCAAATGTTACAGGTACTAAAAGTATTCTAATCAATTTGAAAGTAGTATCTCAAATACACTCGCGCTCGAAAGTATTTCCGCAAAAAACCTTTATTCAGCCATTTTTTTAAGGCGTTTATGAGGAAACTATCTGGAAACTGATGTTGTTTTTGGTCAGATCTGATAGGTAATCTAGTAAAGTGTGAAATTGAGCTCCGAATGGGATCAACCCTCTCACATACGTTTGTTTAGAAAATTTTGTTTTTCGCTTATATTTTCCGTACAAATGCTGATTTTTCACATTTTGGTAATTATTACGTCACAGTGACGTCATACATTTACCAATTACCTTGAATTTGGTATCAATGGAAAGAGGGGACTGATACTTATTCATTGGTACCACATACGGGGGTAAGGGAGACTCGCCATTACAACCCCCCCCCTCCGTATAATATGTTTGTGAAAATCGCTCCGTATAACAAGGGTAAAGCGCCAATAGATAGCCTATACTTAGTCATTTTTGTAGTTTGAAGACATTTTCATTTATAATTTTTCTCATGGTAATTATTTTTTAAGAATGGTGTAAACTTTCATTCTGAATGAACATTTTCCCACGTACAATACGCCGGGAAAGTTGTGACGTCATAATTTTTGTCAATCACCCAACACGTGCGTTTTGGACCCAAACAAACGGTGTGACCATTTTTGCCACACGTAACGTCTATGGGGAACAAAGTCTGACTCCGATTTTATACCATAACTTTCGTCTAAAAAAATAAGGGAGAACATGCCGGCATGTTATGCTGAAGGTTGTGATCACAAGCCAGGACGGGACCCCTGCCGTTATTTTTGTTTTCCAACCGAGAAAAATCAGTCTGATTTGTATGTTTACGTTTGCCTATTCTGAGGACACAATGGAGAGTTTGCGATTTCCCGAACGCGAAGAAAACGAAAACGTGAGTGCTTTTGAAATTCAACCTACCATTACCTGCTTGAACAGTACACCGGGGAATGCAGAATTTCACGTACACTTTTACGTGAATACTAATCACTTAATCGATATCCCCTATTGTTTTAAATTAAAGTTATATCAAAATCAGACGAAAACCTGCAACAATAACGTCCAGACATACATTACCAGCACTAACCGAGGTTTTATTGCGTTTGGTTGTAAAGATTCTGAGTTGTAAACTTCAAAATTTCAAAACCGTAAATGGGAATTTTCTGATTTTGCATTGACTTCTGTGTGAAATGTTCACGTTCTACACATCTGATTGCAAAAGCCAATTCTCTGAACGGAAACGAATAAACTTATGTAAATAATAGCCAGACATGTGGAAATTACCGTTAAAAGAAGGTCTTTTTAGGCCTGACGTCACTAGATTTCCTGTTCTCAATGAGAAGTTCTGTTTAAAAATACTCACCTAGAAAAGTGGTATAATTTGATCCTTGTACACCAATTGTAAGTTTTATTGACTTGTATTTGGAGTTGATTAAGAATTGAATATAAACATATAAATATATTTAACCTAGATGGTCTAATTACCCAAATATCAAAAAATAAAGTCGGTCAGAAGTTCTCACTCTGGTGAGGAAGTCTAGTGACGCCTCGCCTTACGTGAGTGCACGTTCATTACGTGTTTTCTATTAAAAGTCTTATTAAAGGCTAACTAACTAACTAACTAACTAACCACAACTAAAACTAACCAACCACCCAACCAACTAACAAACAAACAGACAAATAAAATAATAAACAAACAAATAATGAATTAAATAAATAAGTAAATAATCAATCAATCAATCAAACAATAAATAAATAAATATACAAATAAATACAATAGATCCTCTGGTAAATGGTTAGTGCTGACTAGCTTTATGACTTGTTTACCGGTATCTCCATCGATCTATTCATTTGTCAAATTACTTCTTTCTTTAATTTTATTAAAATGACATTGCCATGATTTGCGATGATAACAGTGTAATAAGATACTAACCAAACTCAGCAGGGAGTGTCTTTGTGAATCGGCCTTGTCAATTTTACTATTGATCAATACATCTGTTGTGCAACCAAGGACATCACGCTGCTAAACATCTGATTTTCCACGAGCTGCTGCGTACGCAACAGAAGGGACTCGTGTTTCAAAACTCCCGCTACACACTCGATGAAGCAGGGGCAATTCATTGAATAGTATTGGGATATGAATTTAACTCATGCATATCGACAACTCAATCCCTTCAACTAGGTATGATGATTATACGTGAAACTTAAAAAGTACGCGTATGCGTGAATCGTTACGTAAACGTGAGTTTAAAAGTGCTCACGTTTTTGTACCCCATTACGTGTACGTGGAAATCGCAAACTCTCCAATCACTTGTTTTGAACAAGATATCACGTGTTGGGATAATTATCATAAATGAAACGTCACTACTTCCCCGGCGTATTTCATCATTGTGTAAATCATAACCATCATTTCAAAAAGAGATTGGCTTGCCATGAATAGATGTACGCCGTAGAATCACTCGAGAGTTTGCGATTTCCCGAACGCGAACAAAAACGAAAACGAAAACGCGAGTTCTATTGAGAGTCAGCCAACCATTACCAGCTTGAACAGTACAGCGCACTGTGGATTGCAGAATTTCACGTACATTTTTTCGTGGATACTAATCACTTAATCGATATCCCCTATTGTTTTAAATGAAAGCTATATCAAAATCAGATGAACACATGCAACAATAATACACAGACATACATTACCAGCACTTATCGAGGTTTTATTGCGTTTGGTTGTAAAGATTATGGGTTGCAAACTTTACACTAAAACAACCGTAAGTGGTGATTTTCTGATTTTGCATTGACTTCTGTGTCAAAATTTTAGGTTCGACACATCTGCCCTGCGAAAGCCAATACCCTGAACGGAAACGATCAAACATACGCGAATAGCAGCAACACATGTTGAAATTACCGTTTGAAGTGAGTCTTTTTACGTGGAGATACATTCTATACGTGAAATCTATTGATAATTAGCGAACCATTTTACAAACAGAGTGTGAGCTTCATAGATATCATAAGCGGTGCATATCATTTCTCTGGTTAGCTTAAGAATTTACACCCTCCATCTGAAATATCTTATTTCACGAAATTCATGAGAGGGGGCGACATCATGAAACATTCATAATAGGTAATCTGTGCATGCATAGAGAATCTTTGCTGAGAGGGCGACATCATGAAACATACTTAGGCAATCTATGGTATTGCTGCCCTCAATTCTTATTATTCACGCGCCTTTAAAACGGGAAACTTAAAAACACGCGTACGCGTGAACCGTTACGTAAACAAGAGTTTAAAAGTGCTCACGTTTTTGTATCCTACGTGTACGTGGGAATCGCAAACTCTCCAATATCAAACTTTATACTACCTCTCAGTAAGCACTTGAAAATGTGCAATGGGATGAAAAATAGGTCTCCATTTAATACATTCTTAGAATAATTTAGAATACAAATTTTCATTCACAATTAACAGTTACTCCATTCTTAAACACCAATCACCATGAGAAAAATTCTGAATGAAAATGACTAAAAAAATGACGAAGTATATCTAGCGCTGCAATGTATATGTTTATGTATCTGATTTTGTCAAATACAGAAGAGCCATGGGATGGATTTCAAGCTGAATTTGAAGACATTCTTGACCGCAAACAACGATTGCTGTAGGTATCCATTATAAATATGGTCATAAGTATA
>JXSR01S011115.1:93725-122674 GCA_000969725.1 Ophiothrix spiculata
TATCGTCAACCATGCGGCTATTTGCAGATGATGCATTAATGTACAGAAAAATAACAACATCTTCTGATGCCGAGTCTCTGCAAAAAGATCTTGACAATCTTGTGGAATGGTCTCAAACTTGGCAAATGAGGTTCAATCCATCCAAATGCTCACTCCTTAGAGTCACTAGAGAAAGGAATGCTATAAACATGTCATATAAAATGTTGGGCACAGAGCTCAAAATCATGGATCATCATCCATACCTTGGAGTTGAACTATCATCAAAGCTAGAGTGGAAACAACACATAAGTCAATTTACCGGAAAAGCACGGAGGACGCTAAACCTTTTGCAAAGAAACCTATATCGTTGCCCACAAACAGTACGGGAGCGCTTAATCGTCCAACACTTGAGTACGCAGCCACTGTGTCGAGCCCATACTATCAAAAAGACATTGACAACCTCGAGAGAGTCCAAAGAAAAGCTATTCGTTTCATCTGCAACAACCACAGAAGAACAACTAGTGTCACTGCACTCAGAGAGAACCTTGACCTTCCAACTCTTCAACAAAGGAGACTAACATCCAAACTCACAATGCTCTACAAGATTCAACACCAGGAAGTTGCCGGCGATTTACCAGATCACTATAACAAGCCAAAAACAAGCTCTATCAGAACAAGAAAGATGCATGATGACCAGCTTACCATAATATCGACCAGAACAGACTCTTACAAACACAGCTTCTTTCCTAGCACAATACCAGTTTAGAACAAACTTCCAGAAAACATCATCAATTCACCATCAACGGCTGTTTTCAAGACAGGAATTCAGGAAGCAGTCTACAGTGGACAACCTGAGCTGTACATAGGCTCAGCAGCATCGTCCGCTGTCACCACCCATTAGTCCAGCAGCAAATCTTCGTTTTCCTTAGTTATGTCTTCGTCCTTGTGGAGTTTTGATTTTTGTTACTGGATCAACGCATCGCGCTGACAGGAGTGTTCTTTGGGTCGTTGTTCGTTTTGCACCGGATGTAATGTTTTTCACCGCTGGGCGTGATACCGAAACTTTGGTCTACCAAGTAATCACGTAGAAGTAGAAGTAGAAGTAACCCCTTCCCCCATGACCACTTCAGTGTAAAGTTTATCAAGGATTGAAATCTAATTTCTGGCAGCTCATCCCCCAGTAGTCTAGTGGTTATGTAGAGGCACTCATAAACAATGGGAATCATTTGGCAATCAAAATACAACTTTTTCCGTTATTTTAAAGGTTAAAATATTAAAGTCTGAAAACTACTATGTATTAGACAGTACGGCCCATAGCAGTACATTGAGTTTTCAGACTTTGATATTTTTAACCTTTTTAAAAAATACGGAAAAAGTTGTATTCTATTTAATATGAAGCAGTAATGGGATTCGAACCAGTGACATATAATTATGAACCACCTGATATAAACCACTAGACTACCGATAATTGAGGTGCCAGGAATCAGTTTTTAAACCCCAATAAACTTAACGGAATAAATCAATAATACTGTTATATTGATGTGATACACATATTAGACATTAACTGATTAATATTAATATAATTTACAATCGATAACGAATTGTGTATGTGACTATGATGTCCCTATACAAATTATGATTACAGAAAATAATATTGCGACCGGGACAGCAGATTGATTGATCAGCCTGAATACCAGATCTCTATTTATTAGACTTTAGTTAATTAATGGAATTAAGTCTGATAGAGAATTTACAGACGATAGATATAAGTCATTCTTTGAAGCGCTATCTCAGTTGCGAAATCACTAATGCCTTAACCAAAATCAGAATCGAGTACCAAGAGAGTTAAGATGAGCAACATATGGGGACAAGAGATAAGAGGTCATGTAGATATGGGATAACTTGACCTCAGTACGTTTAATTCGACAACATGATATATATGTTAACAAACAAAATGACACTTTCAAAGCCATCAAAGCCTTTTCGGGGTCAGCGAAAAACAAAAGGACATTTTTACATTGCCTTCTGATAAAATAGGCACATCTTTAGAAAGTGTATATCAATCATCCCCATTCTTTTACCATTCTAAAGGTAAATCCATGATCTATATACTATACAAAAGTTATTCGTAATAATTCGTTCAATATTTATCTTGCTCTTTGAATATGGCGCCCATTTCAACTCATGCGTTTTTATTGACTCACTCGGTATATATACATATAAAATTTCCAATTTGTTTTCAGTCTAATTATTTTACGGAAGATCAAGACAAAGGTCTCTTCACAGATATAGCGAAAGAAAATTCCAAAGAAGGTAGGATAACTTTTATCTTTCAGACGCCTGAAATTATTATGATAGGCCTATTCTTTTTCGTAAAATTGTACGTGTCAGCGTTAGTACCATTAATATATAGCGTCTTAAGCCGAAGTGTGTGTGGTTTAGGTGATTGGGTTGGGATAGTGATCAACAACACCTGCAACTTTGTTATCGACACCCATGGAGTGGTTTAAGGTTCAACTCCATAGCACATTCATGGCTTATTCTACCCCTTTTGGGAACCATCCTTGCCGAATTGTTTTCTTAAAAATGACCGTAAAGTGGTACGTTCAAACCGCCGTACAGTTACTTCCAAGCACGTGGTGTCTGCGTGCGATCCGTATGTTGTAAGCACTGCCTTCGTACAGATTTTGTAGCGCACATATTTAATACTTTTAGTGCATGCAGAAATTTCTCTGCGAACTGACATCGTGCGCAAAAAAATACGGATTCCTTGCGAGCTTTTTTCGCAAATTTTCCCACAGCCACTTGCTATACACTGTAAAATATAATTACTCAAAACTGAGTAAAATCTTACTCTTTTCGGTAGTAAAAAGGGGAATACTCCGTTTTAGTGTAATTGGTACTCAAATGTGGATGATTAACATTTACTCAATTTGTTGATAACAAATTGACAACTATTTGGAGTAAATCTGACTCATCTCATGGCCGAGTAATACTTACTCATCAATGGCCGCGTAAGATTAACTCCTCTTACTCGGCGAACCGAGTATTCCCCATTTTACTCTAAAAAGGAGTAAAATCTTAATCAACTGATGTTGAGCAAATTGTATCACTTTTTTTGAGCAAAATATTACTCAATAGTTGAGTAAGAAATTTGTACTCGAAAGCAGGAGTAAACAATGTTACTATTGTAAATGAGTACCAATTACTGAAATAGCAATTCATCAGAAGTGGTGTTTTTTTTTCAGTGCTGGTTATTTTGACACCTAAAATATTAATAACAGTCTTGCAAAAACAAATATTTCAGCCATAAAATGATCAGCAACTTTGAACAACACTGTTAAAACAAACAAATTACATGTACACAAAAATGATTTTAGTTTTGGCCTTTTTATATCATTTTTTAAATGCAACAAACTGTTTAACAAAAACAATTAAAATAATATGAACTTCTTTTAACGCCACAATATGGAATGTATCATAAAATTCACAAAACTGAATATTCTGCAATAATATAAATTATACACCTATTATAGGTTTACAAACGTTCATCAGAGTCTCGTGTATATCATACCTTAACATTTGACTTAAAATGGTCCCAATGTTCAACATGTTCAATGTCTTTAATGGCAAAAATATGATTAACTCATGATGTTCAAAAATTGAAACAAATACAGTATGTGTGATTTGTTCCTTCAACCTTAACACTTCTCCAAATGTCCCCCATCCTCCTATTCAATAAAGTATCAGCAGCTTGATTTACATGGGGATCCTGCAAAGGTTCATTTTGTCCATGATTTCTAACTAAAAGTCGTTTATGTACAGCATGGTTGCCCACAAATGATTTTGGTTTGACTTTTGGTAGTAATGTTATGGGCATATCTCTACTGTTTCCATAAATCCTGTATTGATGAATGAGACGCCAAGCATTTGAAGCAGATAAAACCCATAATTACTGCATCACAAAATTTATTTTGATATTTTAATACGCAGATTTTCTTTATCAATAATAACATACGCTTGGTAGTTTCTGTACAATTTCAGCCTTTTCCAGTCTGTTTCCTGTCTGGTAGGATTTCTTTCGGTAAGACTTCGTCTAACAGATCAAAACTGGTAGTGGTAGAGTCAATTCCATAGTCTAAGGACAAAGAAATAAACACTAATTGACAGATTGTTACTTGATAAGTCAATGGTATATACATTATCTTTGAATTTCACAAAATTACAATTTTTCACATTGAAAGATATAGTTAAAGGGACTGGCCTATATTCTTCCCACTATTTTTGCCTACACATTTTTACATGAATCGATAGAACATGTTTTATAACATACAGGTAGTTTTCAATGATTTTGAGGATTATTGGAGAAAATTGCAAATCTTTACCTACTTTAATTTTTTACGCCGGCGCATAAAATGGTGTAAAAACAGTGTTTATAGTTTCAAAACTAAAAAAGATCTTGTTTGTACACCTGTGATGGGCAAACAAATTATTTTTGATGAAATTGTTTCTCTTTTAATATTTATTAAATTATCTCCAGGAGCTTTGTTTGATCTTTTATCTTGTACAAATTTAGGATTAGAAAACAAAGGATAGTCTCACCACCACCGTCAAAGAATGATATATTGCAAATTAATTCTCTCTCATGGTTACATGGGTAGCAAAAATACCAGCAAATTTCCCAGTGGCACCAACCATGAGCACCCTCCTCGGAATTCGGTCAGCAGTTAAAAGGAAACTGAATAAAATGCTTCCATAGGCCTATTGTCCTGAGGAAATCAAGGTGAACATGCGCTACCCGCAACGCCGGTTTGACATCGGTATGACACCGGTGAATGATTGCGATGCCCGGTCAGACATTGGTGGTTATGTGACCATAACAAAAGGCATCGTATACAAACCGCAAGGTTTTAACTCGGAATTAATTTCTTGCGGGATGCTTCCGGCGTCTCTACGGCTCACGTACATCAGTCGGACACCGACCGGTGTCCGATCGGCGTCTGCTGAATTGACGCCGTAAACACATCGTAACCTCGCCGCAAGGTTATATGACCAGTATCCAAGTCATGATTTCAAGAAATTGGAAAAATGTCAAGATATTTTGACTATCAAAATAGGGTGCAGAAAACGTCTATTGACAAGAATGAGGTAGTTGATCATCTAAAAATGTCATGCTTCAAAATTAAATCACTCACAAACGAAAAACAAACAAACCTGATCACTCCCTGCAAATGCAAGGATATCGTATTCTACAACGTGGTAAATTACATTTGTCACGGAGCGCACGCACCCCAACATATGGCTTATACCGTGCGAAATCCCCGGGGCAAAATGATGTCTCGAAGTAGGCTTACATGTAGGCCCTACACTATATATGTATTCTGACTATATATATTTTAAAACCATAAGATTAAACTACAGTATTCTAGTATTACCTTTGAAACTATAACCAAGAAGAGAGGACTTGCCCTCACTGCTCGCAATCCGAATCGAGTTCCTTCGCCATCTTGTTGTGCACGTGTCTCCCTACTCTGTTGCAGATTAATACGAACTACACCAAAAAGTAAGTCTTAGTCCAATACATGGGTAATTCACAAAATAAACCCCAAATTTACTCCCGTAAGTAGTAAACTGACACTTGACGTGTTCGTTTAATCTTTCAATTGACAAATTTTAAATCTATATCATGGAGTAACTTCAACTATTCCAATTGAGTAACATCAAAAACGATTTTTACTCAATTCGGAGTAAATTTTAATCTTTTTTCTTACTCGACCTACTCTACTCGGCAAGTTATTCTTGGCATTTACTGTGTATGGACGACGCACTTGGCACATCCGGACACTGTACGTATACTATACAGTCACGTGGAGTTCGTGCATTTTAAGTACGTTATAAGTATATTCTTACAACGTGCGCAACATACGATGCACTCAACACTATCAGTCAGACATGCCGTGCGAGCCAAATACTCGCACAGTTATTTAATAATTTGCGTGCTTGCTGCTCCGTCACTTCTTGCGTTCGTTTAAAAAACAAACCCGTAGCGGCCATGGCTTCTCCATGCACTGTGGGATCTGTACACAAGTTAAGGGGTATTACTTAAAATGCCCAGGGTCAGAAAAATCGGCAGGGAATAGAAGTCAACCACCTTAGTAGATTAATGCAAGCATTATGTCACGACAATTCTGAATTTTTTGTTTTCCAGTGGGGTGCTTTACTATTTCTTGTTGATTTTTGTTTTGTTTTTGTTTGAGATTCGTCACATCTAATTATGCGAAGTGACTGAAACATATTTTTATATCATTTTTTGCAATTAATGTAGTCACTGAACAGGGCAGAGAAAACAAAAGTGCAACCGTTGGTGCTAAAGTAATACAAACACTGGCAGGAATCCTTGAGACAGTTGATCGAAGTTTACTGGAACATGCACTTCAAGGCGTTGTGAAGCATATTCTGTCGCACGATCAAGAGGTGAAGCTTAATTAATAATAGTACTGTAACTATTGACATTGACAGGTTTATTTTAAGGATGGGGTAGACACACAATATTACAAAAAAGAAATAAATCAACGAACAAAAATCCAATTAGGGGTCGCTTCAAAAGTCAACCGGCAGTTGCCTGCCGGTTCTGGGCTGTTGAACTGGAGTAAACAATAGCCAACCGCCCAGAACCGGCAGGCAACCGCCGCCGGTTGAGTTTTGAAGCCGTCCCTAAAATTAATGAATTTGTATTTTTTTTAAATCTAAAATTGAATATCTAGGAAGAGTTTTCTCTAATGTTTGATTTGAATTTGTTTTTTGAAAAATTATCTGTTTTTACTAAAAATTATGAGTTTTAACATTTTTTTACCTGTTTTGGGCATTTTCTTAAAAATTAAGAACAAAATTCAAAATTTATACTACTATTTATGGGTCTACCCTAGCATTAAGTAAAATAACAAAAGGCCTATGTCTTAAGTTCTTAAATATAAATATTCAGGTACTTGCATTTGGAAGCAACCGTTTTTTTCTTATGATGGCTCAGAATCTGTATTGACATCAAGTTGCAGTGTTGTTTCATTCCCATTTTCGTATTTTCTTCACGAACTCCAAATAGATACAAAACTGCATACTGATGTCCTGTCCTATAAATGTTGTGGTAAATCATGTGACTTTGGTGGAAAATTTGTTCCAAGCATAGTTACCATTTTTTTTATTTTGGATTAATCATCAGCACAAGTAGACCTAACAAATACTAAATTTTTAGGTTACATGACTTTTACTGTTCAGAAAAGAAAAGTGGCTTCTGGCACCAGTTAGCCATGCATTATTAAGTTCATGAACATCTTTCGCATTACTTGAAATAATAACTCTACACATTACAACAATGCCGAATTTTCTGTTTACATAAAATTAACAATTTTGATGGAATGCTGAAAGAATGCTCATATTAGACAGGTACAAAGAAATGTGTATCTTAAATACAGACAACACAGAGCTCAAACATGGCAAGATCATGGCAGGCAAAACAGCGCGAGTTTTATATTACCATTCAAAATCAGCACAACATGCAATATTATTTGTGATTCAATGAGAGGTATTATAAGCCTTCAATTTGTCAAGACATGAACAAAATCAAATTATCCAAACATAATAAAATTAAGAGGTTTTTCCTGCAAAAATCAGATATCATTAAAGATCAACATTGCACCATGAGTTTTGATCGTTGATATTGCTGAGACTTAACACGAACACTAAATGTGCCCCGTCATATCTAAAGGTACCTTAAGTGTCCCAAAATCAAAATTGAATGTTTTGTCTCATCTGAAAGCTGAAAGTATTAAGCTTTAAAATGTCACCTTGCGTTTGGTTATTGGATGTTTGGTAGCAAAGTTACATCAAAATTGGTAAAAGGAATTGGGCTGAATCTAAAAACTATAGTTCTGGGAAAATCGATTTTAAAGTTGTTGTCCTTAGTAAAACTTGAGGGAGGATTTTTTTCACATTTTCTTTTGTTTTGGATGTTAGACCCTGATTAATATGTTAGAATATACTTCAAAGGTAATGTTTCGGATGAAATTAGAAATTCGACCTTTAACGTGATTGCTGACTATGCTCAGCCTCAATGGCCAATATCTCGTAATATACTATGCCGACCTTTAAGGTACTAGGTACCTTTAGATTGATGGGGCATAGATATGTGATGACTCATCCCGAAAAGGGGGTTTTTGCAACAGAACTCTTTTCAAGAAACCAGTGGAAATAGGCCGCGAAAAATAAAGAGAATAATAAGGATTTCCAGCAGATTTTCTGTTGTAAAATTTGATCGCCTTGATCAATTTCAACAAGTAAGGTGTCATTTTTTGGCTTAAAAAATGCCGCAACAGATGAAATGAAAAAATCAAAATTGATATCATCGTCAAAGTCCCCCTTTCGGGGTGAGCCATCACATATGAGATACTGTGCCCAAATCAAAAGACGAAAGGAATTTTTAATATCAAAAAGTATGAAAACGTTACATACTCATGTGTTTTGTCAATTTTTAAACTCATCAATAAAATACGTATATTCAAAACGTGCATCAAAAGTTATTTTGGAAATAACTCATTGTTTTTAATTTATGCCCGGTAAAAACAATGCACATTTATGCATATTCTTCGGAGTCTATTTTTCGAAAAAAATAATAACACTTATTCCAAGACTAACAATAGTGAGACAAATAGGCACCACGGAAAGTTGAAAAGAACACCCTTAGAATTTTGAAATATTTTCAAATGTTTGTGTTTTCGGAAACTATATTTTGATTTAGAAATAATGAAAAATTAAACTTCTGCACTACAAATTATTTACGTACCTCAGTAGTACTTTCAGATGCACTGCATCCGTCGTCTTCTGATGTTCTGCTGTGATTTTCTTGTTGTTAGTGAGTGACGTCAGAGATGGATAAAGACGTCACAGGAACTTGAGTCCAATTAGCCCCGCCCCTCTTTTGGAGCAAGGTATCCCAGACGAAGTCCAGGCCTTTGTCTCTGTTCAGCTTTGGTCCATTGGTTTTTATTTGTATGGCTTCCAGTACTCGTCGAGAGAATTCTTTGGGTTCCCTCTTGAGCACCTTAACTCCGGTTCGTGGCCACTGCTCCTAATTGAACTCAAGTTCCTGTGACGTCATTATCCACCTCTGACGTCACTCACTAACAACAAGAAAAACACAGCAGAACATCAGCTGACGACGGATGCAGTGCATCTGAAAGTACTACTGAGGTACGTAAATGATCTGTAGTGCAGAAGTTTAATTCATCATTATTTCTAGTTTCAACCACTATGTATGAATCTCCACTATTTTATATTTTGATTTGTTGCTGCTCTATTATAAGCTTTCGATAAGCAGATGATATGCTGAATGTCTTGCTTTGCTTACACGATCAAAATTTCACATAACTTCTGATTTGATTGTTGTATATATGATAGATACAGAACCAATCGGCAATTATAACAGCATACAAAATTTTGAGAGAACGATTATCCCCTGATGCATGGAAACAATGTCATGAAAGAAAACCAACACAACCTTCGGGTTCTGACTCTGGTTTGGGCACAAGTGCTTCAACATCAGATAGTGGACACAAGGACGGGTATTGCATGTCTATTTCTTCCAAAACTTCAACATCAAAGCTTACGTATAAACAGAAAAAAATGGTAAGTTATACTTTCTCTGAAATAAAGATTATCTTAAAAGTAGTAAGAGTTTGTAAGTATTAAATGCATTTGAAAATGTTCGAATGATTGACTAGGAAGTCTTCGTGATGATGTATCTTTGTTTTCTGTAAAAATTAAGACTTTTGCAGTAATGAGAGAAGTAGTCTAAGTGAGCAGTGAAAGAAGTGGTCCATGTGCCAATATGCTTGTTTTACGTTATTGGCGTTTAAACTTATGACTGCTAAATCAATAGTGCATTGAATTCATATCAGTCTGTTGACCTCATTAGCAAAGTATATTTTCCCGCTCTCGACAAAAGAGGGAACAAAACTTGGTCGCGAGATTTTGTTTTATTAACGTGTCCTGTTGAAAAGGTTGATTTTGAATCATTGTTATCTGGAAAGCTTGAAAGTAATTATTGCAAATTGAGAACCTGGGTATAAAAATTGGAGTTTTCCCGATAAAATGCAAGTGAATGTTTTTGTTATTGATAAATAAGATGCATTTTATAACGTTTTCTATGAAAATCAACGATTGTGAGCCTTTTGAAGCATACGAATTTGAACCTCTACATTAGCCTTTCTGAAAAGACTGTTGGTATATTTCATAAAATATCCTGATAAGACCATTTTTTATTATAGCGCCATCACTTCGGCCAGCGCTCGATTCGCTCAAACAAGCTGCGATCATTTGTTTTGACCGTTTCGTACGAACGTCGTACGAACGCCCCTAGAAACATCGTACGATCAAAAACAATTCTTAAGTTCGCAGTCTGGTCATTTGTCGAATACCTGCATACGATTGACGTTCGCACGGTTGCCGTACGAACATCGTAAGAACTTTGCCATTGTAATTCCTATTCAAATGAATGCTTTTATAATGAGGATTTGCCAGAGACGTGCCAATCATTTCTCTGGGATTAGCATATAGTAATCACATTTGCTTTATATGCTGATATTGACATGGTCGGTGAACATGTTGTTCTTAATGGAGGGTATTTATACCGCGCGCTGATTACACAAAGGTCTCAAGGCGCTGCTGTTTGTCAGCCGCAGCGCTCCACAGGAGAGTATCCTAGGTCGCTTACAGACGCCAATCACACAACTGACCGGGAGAACGACAAGAAATTAATGGAAAGAAGTCCGATTTTTAGATGTAAGAGGAAACCGGAGTACTCGGAGAAAACCTACCAAAACGGGTATGGAATCGGTAAACCAAATTCACATACAACTGTACAGCTGCATTGGTGAAAGGGAATTATTAACACAATAGAGAGATTGCGATTACCACGTTACACGGGACGGGGTACAAAAACGTGAGCATTTTTAACTCACGTTTACGTAACGGTTCAAGCCTACGCGCAATACCATAGATTGCCTATGTATATTTCATTATGTCGCCCTCTCAGCAAAGAGTTTTCGATTCATACAACGATTGCCTATTGTGAATGTTTCATGATGTCGCCCCCTCTCATATTGGCCATGATCATAGATATATCTGATCGAGGGCGTACATTCTTAAGCTAAAGAAATGATATGCACCGCTTATGATATCTATGAATGGTTGGCTAATTTTCAATAGAACTCACGTACGTATTGAACGAATAGCCACGTAAAAAGACTCACTTCAAACGGTTATTTCAACATGTGTTGCTGCTATTCACGTATTATTGATCGTTCACGTTCAGGGTATTGGCTTTCGCAAGCAGATGTGTAGAACTTCAAACTTTGACACATAAGTCAATGCAAAATCAGAAAATCCCTACTTACGGGTGTGTAAGTGCGAAGTTTGCAACCCGTAATCTTTACAACCAAACGCAATAAAACTTCGATGAGTGCTGGATATGTATGTCTGTACATTATTCTTGCATGTGTTCATCTGATTTTGATATAGCTTTTATTTAAAACAATAGGGGACATCGATTAAGTGATTAGTATTCACGTAAAAGTGTACGTGAAATTCTGCAATCCATACGTTCGCGTTCGCGTTCGCGTTCTGGATGATCGCAAACTCTCCAGTACTTTACCAACCCGCCTTGCCACAGGAGCAGTGTGCCATTCTGATACTGAACAGAATAGGTCGAAGAAAAATCCCTATGCCCTAGCCAGGAATTGAACCCGGGACCTACTGCACCCGAAGCGAGAGCTCTACCAGTGTGCCACACTATTTACTACTCCTCTCTTATAGGGCCGTATTCCAAAACGATGTTTAGTTAGACCTTTCTTTAAGCCAACAATTCGTTTAGCTAGACTGATGTTTTAGGAATGCGTTGTTTAAATGCTTTATCGAATAGTCTAAATAAACGCAAAAAAACACAACCAGAAATATCATCCCCCGCTATTCAATTTAATGTTGTCAATGGCAATGAGCGTAGTGTGACATATTAATTGTGTCGTTAACTCTTCTCCATACTTTTTACACATTGCATCGATTGAACGTGTGTTTATACATGATTAGGTCTAGACTGTGCAGTGATAACTTGAAACGTGGGTAAGCCTATATTTCGAAGCGGGTGAATCTAACCCTCTTCCTCCTAAGGGGGGGGGGGGGGACATGTCCCCCCCTAAATTTTTCGAGGAGGGGGAGGAGTTGTCACATGTTTTTAAATTGTGGTCATTTTGATGAAAAAAGTCGGGGACCTCACCTTAGGTGGGGTACAGTAAGCCATCAAAGTCCTAGGGTAGCCACCCCCCTCATATATAAATTTTGAAAAATATTTGCATGCTAACAAGCTTAAACTTACAGAACATGTTATAACTAACATTTCCTTTATACATTAGCAAACTACCTGATACCTTATAGCGATTTTTTGACTTGTTATCAATGTTCGCCGAAAATCAGATTTCGACGAAATTTACGACCTAAAGTACTTTATGACGTCGTAATTACGTAATACCCGATTTTTTAATGATTTTGGTATCAATTCAAAGGTGCGGGGTGGGGGGTGGGGGATGGGGGTCCCTAAGGTGGCGACGTAGTAGAAAATAGTTTAAGTGGACGAGGTTTAACTGTGTTTGTACAGTACGGCACTGCATGTAAAATCATTTGCAAAATAAATATATTTATTTCATTGTTGTTCAAAGTAGTATACCCACCGAAAATAAAACAAATTGGAATGGAAAATGGGAAGAGTTCAAGAAAGAGGGACAGGTATAATAAATTCATGAGGAGTTTGAACACAAATCGAAAGGTTGGTCCTCATTTGGCCCCATCTTAAGTCAGAGGCCCTTCACAGTGGCGTAGCTAGAAGAAGAAAGGTGGGATTCCCCGAAAGAATCATTGCCTCCTTCTTGCCCCATGAAAAAACAATAACGTATACAGATCAGATTGAAATTACACAGTTTACACTCCTTTTCAGTACAGCATGCCCAGAATGGTATATTTTTTCACTCCAGTGCCATCAGCTCATACTCAAGTTATATTTTTTCGTAATTGTAACAAAAAAGCTTTAACAATTTACGCGTTTTGTTCACGCATGTCAAAAATCATTTTAATAAAGCGCTGAAATTGCAAAATTTGCTCCAAAAAGTAGTAAATTTACTCCTTTAAGAAGAAAAGACTAAAAACACCGTTATTGGGTATTGTATAGAAATTGAGGTGCACCATAATATAAATGAGTTTACACATTTGCAGAGTTTCCCCCTTTAAGGGGATGAGGATGTATGGTGTTGCAAATCAATAACCAATTTTCTAGATGTACTAGTATTTTACCATTGTCATGGTAAACACAGCCATGTTAGATTCTTTTCCCTCACGGGAACACACATTTTGAAGCCATCTTTTCAGCTATGGAGCTAACATTTGGTTAAATTGGTAGTATGTCACTACAGACCACCCCCTTTTTAAAGATTTCATCTCCAAAACTGAAATATAGCCCCAAAATATCGTCAAAATTTGCGATTATTTTGCCAAAATTTGAACTCCAATTTTTCAAAACTAAACTGTACATGCTGAAGGCTAAAGAAATCAAAACTGAAAAAAAAAAGGTTCTGGTGTGACACATTTGTTGTTTTGATTATCTTCCAAAAAAACCAATGTCAGTACACGGTAATGTGTTGTCGTTAATCCAGGAAAAGTGTACCCGTAATGTCATTAAAATCAAATATGGTCACCGTTACCATGGCAACGGTAAAGTATGCTGAGAAAATTGGGTATTTTTGCAGTACAAAAGATTACAACAATCATTAATTAATAAGGCCTAAACGTGCAAAATGAAGAAAATTGATGTAAAACCATACATTCCCCTTAAAAATCTTTGGTCCGTCTTGCCACCTCCCCCTTGATAAAAATGAATGGCTACACCACTGCCCCTTCATAATATCAAATTTGAACTTCGCCATATAAAAAATATTAGCCATTGAAAGAATCAGTCAGTCCATGCAAACGTATTTTTAAACACACCTTAAACTACCCCGGTTAAACATCGTTCTGGAATACGGCCCATAATGTTTATTATGTGAACGAGTAAAGGCACTGTGACTGATTATTAATATCAGGGGAACTGAATACCGTACTCTTACTTGAAGTTGAAAGTATTAAGTGCGAGTATGCTTTGCGATAGTGACGCCAAGGGGATTTTGAATATGATGTCACCCCTTTTTTTTTATAATGACTTTAATGACATAATGACTATAATGACATAATGTAATGACGGTATTTTTTGCCATGAAATTACTTTTACCCTATTCTTTTCTTTTTCTCTAATTCTACACCTTCTCTTAATACCCTTTCTTTATTTGTTTTTTTCTCTATTTCGTCTTGTCTCCCCTTTCCACGCTTTATTCTTCTACTTTATTAATTGAAAATTCACAAGTCTATCGCACGAACACAGTCAGAAATGTGTGCGACCTTGCGAACTGATTATGAGTAAACACTTTTTCGTAAGACCACCGCAAGACGTTCGTACGAAATATTACGACGAAGTGGTCAAATCAACATTGTTAATCGGTCGTACGACCGGCGCGCCGTCCGTACGATCTATTGTGACCATAGCTTTAGACTATGGCCACAATTGATCGTACGGACGGTAACGAGCAGTGGTTAGTCCGTCTAGAAGGACCACAGGCAGCAAGCGACTGTTGAGCTGCTATAGTGTAACCCGCTGCTATTATAGTTTAACCTGTTCGTAGGTAAATCGGAGTTGTTTTGCATTACATGTCATAATATTCAAATCAAGCGTCATGGCCGTTGACTATTATAATTCCATTTATAATATTAAAAGTCTGACACGCTTTTGTCCCGGATCGATCAAAAGAAGTAAAAGGACATAAGTCATTAACTGGTCATATTTTTTGTTTCACACAAATACATTGGTAAAACCATGCCAATTTGTATTCAACGGATCGTAACTCTAAATATATACACTTAAAACATACAAAGTTAGATATTGCTGGAAAGCTTACTTTCCGAGGATTTCAATTTTACCTAAAAAAGTCTAATTTTTAGGGATGGGTAAAAATTATACAGGGTACAAAATAAAATAAAAGTGCATTTTGGTCAACCAACTTGGCATAATGAGATTTTGTTGGGGAAAGGTGTATCCAGATGACACAAACATTATTTGAAGGATGTAATGATAGCCTTCCATAAAATAATTCATTTGGTGACCAATCTCATTGTGGTCAAAATATTGAGAATGGTCAAAATCTATGAAACGACTCATTAATTTTTGGGACATGTATCGGTCAAAAGTTTTTTCATGCATACCCTACCTAAAAATTAATCACATAATTGGATTCCTCGGCAAATTTTCTTTTGAAAAATGTATAACTTTTACCATTTACGTCGACTCAGTCAAAAGATATGTCGTTTTAAAGTTTTCGAGTGTAAATGCATGTTTTGTACAGTAATGTATAGAGAAAATTACCCACATATAAGGCATTAAGAAACAACAAAATTTGGATGACATGTCAATATTCGACACATGCTTTAGCATTATACATACCTCATTGAAGTATATTCAAAAAATTATGATCCCAGCATTTTTATTTTCAATAATACATGTGTTTATAAATCATAACTTTCGTACACTTTTGCATGTAATCCTATGGGCGCCACCCCCACCGGCGCCACACCCACCGACTCCACCCTTGATCCACTCGACATTTTGTCAATTACTTCACTATTGCTAAACCTTTGGCTTTAATTCTTTTTTTATTTAGTACCTGGATAAATTATCTTTAATATGATACCAAAAGTGTTATGGTTCGGTGACAACTTCTATCAAAAATAAAGACATTTGTCATGATTTTAATGATTTCTTGAAACGGCTCCACCTTATTTGATATACCTATTCGTGACTTAGGTCCAAAACTAAGATGTAAAAACATCAGAGATATCTCATTGTGAATCTCTCACAATCAGTCATGAAAAAATGTGAGAGAGCCAGAGGAGGTTTTCACAATATCCCACGATGCAATGCTGCATTGTACAATATACTTGCAAATCCAATTCAACTCCTATACTTCTGTACAGGTTTCTGATGTTTTTGAGGTGCCAGCAATGTGGGTTAACACTGGGCTATTGAGAAAAGAAACACATCCCTGGAAAGATATGAATGAGTACTATTCAATGGAATTATCAAGTTCCTAATAGCCCCTTGTTCAGAAAACCATTATTGCCTATTATATATAAGTGTATCAGAATAATGCATTGTGGGATATTCTGAAAACCACCTCTGTGAGAGCTAAACACATTTTTAACCAATGTTAACACACGGGGTACTAGACTGCTATACCACAGTATTTTATGGTAGGCCTATATTTATGTGTAACTAGCCTGGATTCAAGGTATATATTGTCTGTTTTCACTTAATTCATATATCAATATCAATACCCTGGAAAAATCGAGTACAATTCTTGTACACATTCTGACTTGCACGGTCAAGACCAGACCGTTCAAAGATAATAGTACGTAAGACTATGGTCACAACTGATCGTACTGACGTACTGAGTAATAATTCACAAGTCAGCTACCCCAGGTCGTTACATTTAGTTTTTAAGCCACTCTCAGATATTGCCGTGAATATAAGCGGGCATTGATGTAATACGAAGTTGTATGTATGATTTCTTAATCTTATATATACAATTTTTCAAGAATTATTTATTTTTAAATGAATATTTGAAGACAATTTATTTCGTGCGAAAAATAAAATAAAATTCCAAAATACCTCAGCCGGGTTTGAATCAGAGAACTTCGACATACGAAGAAGCGCTTTACCACTGAGCCACGGGAGTATGATGTAATACTCAAAGTTATTTTAATATCTTGTTCGTAAGATGTAAACAGACACAAAATAGAAATTCAACCCTTACATCAATTTTGTTTTAACAGGAAATTATACGATTTTAATTACATTTTCCAGACTCATAAACCAAATACACAGAACGATAAATAAATTGGTAATCTTACGAGAGGTTTAATCACCCAAATTTGTCAATATATCTTCTTTTAATACAGTAACCTCAATTCAAACCGACACAATTTATCAAAATGGCCCTTGCCCTCTTTTACTACGGTCTGCTACGGTCTTCATTATTGAAAGTCAATCTAAATAGCTGTGGGTAGTAATTTTACCTATATGTTGATATAAAAGAATAATTTTTGTAGCGTTATTAATGTGTTTTTGTTCAATACTTTATCATTCAGACTGTAAAGCAAGAAAGGCGGGAACTTTCGGCAGTCAAAAAACACGAAGGTTTGTTTGCTTTTGTAATTCCATTCTACTCAATCTTGATTTCCATAAGAGACAGCAACAACAACATATTAAGGCTTTAGATAAGTCTTTCAATATGTTTAACAATAATTTTAAACTTACTAACTAAATAAATTCAAAATGAAAATTTTCTGCATGGATTCTGAAGCTGAAGGGTTACCTGTATAAGAAATGTCCGGAAATTTTTGAAACCCGACAATTGTAAAACTAAAGGTAAAACCGGGCGAGCTTCACGAGAGCTTATCAAGTATCAAGTGTCCAAACTGGTTACAATACACGAGGTCATAGCCCGATCAACGGAAAGCGAGCCGGAGTACTGCAAGTACTAACATGCGAAAATAAACGAACTGACACATATTCAAGATTACACAGAAGACAAAAATCTAAAGGGTCTGATTTAAAAACAGACATCGTGTGCTCGCTAAATTACGAATATTAAAATGTTGCATAGTCCGTGTTTTGATACTTTTTGGGATAATTTTGGGATAACTTTAGGATAACTTAGAAAATGGCGAAAAGTGCAAGGCAATGAAATTTAATCTTTGCAAAGTGACATTATTTTTTCAGCTTATTATTCATGTATTTTTTAGTTTAAAGTTCTACAAACTAAATAGACAGTATTTAATGCTTTAGTTTGTTCAAGAAAACATATAACATGAAAAGTCCATTCGTCGGCATTTCCCGTAACTGAAATCGGGAGTTGCTTCAACATGACAAATATTGTATAAAATATAGCATTAAACACCGCCAAGATGCTTGTAGTTATTAATCTTCCGGGGTGGTGTACGTATATCCTACGTTAACTTAACATCAAAATCGAGCTTTTCTACGCTACGGATGAGTTGACACCAATGTTTATAAACACAGGTAAGGAGCTAGTCTACAGATATACATGAGGGAACAACAAATGATTGCTGCCACATTTCTATAGTCCTACTTGCTTTTGCGTGAATTTTGAAAGCATGTGTTCTAAATAAAACCTGCGCACGCATAGTGCCGGGAAAGGAACAATGGATATGGCCCCGCACACTGCCGGGCATAACGTCCTATGTCAACACATCTATACGCCGGGAAAGTAGTGACGTCATTATTTATGTAAATCACCCAACACGTGCGTTTTGGACCCAAACAAACGGAGTGGACAGTTTGCCACACATTAAGTCTATGGGGAAAAAAGTCAGACTCCTATTTTATACCATAACATTCGTCTAAAACAAAAATAAAGGAAACATATGCTGAAGGTTGTGATCACAAGCCAGGACGGGACCCCTGCCGTTATTTTTGTTTTCCGGCCGAGAAAAATCAGTCTGATTTGTATGTTTACGTACGCCTATGCTGTTAATACGTATGATCAATGGACATGATCATTTGTTTGGGACAAGATCGCACGTGTTGGGCTAATTATCATAAATGTGACGTCACTACTTCCCCGGCGTATACGCCGTGGATGTAGTGACGTCATATTTATGATAATTAGCCCAACACGTACAATCTGGTTTCAAACAAACGTGGTGGACATTTTAACCACACGCTAAGTCTATGGGGAATAATTTATATTTTAGTTTCATGACTTTTGCCTCCAACTGAAGAAAGAAAAAAAAAAGTATGAATGTGATATAGAAAAGAGTCTTATAACAGACCAGAAGGTGGTATCTTTCACTATTTTTTTCAGTTTGAACAGAAATTGAATGTAAAGATGGTCTGATTTTTATATGTACACTCCCGGTCAAAAGTGTTTGTTACATCAGACATAATCGCCTTGTTTATATCAAACTATCCATTATTTTCGTTAAAATCCTGTTCGTGTACATACTATATTTATATCATATCATATCATATCATCAGACTTTATTCCATAATATATACATGTAAAATATAGACAAACAAGATAAAAATACAAATACAATTATGGAGGAGTAGTCAAAAGGCCAGTGTAGGCCAGAGAGGACTACCCCTTGATTAATAAGTGTTCAAGGAGTTACCATGGAGACCGGCCCATGGTCGGAAGTTAAACATGTTCGAAGACATGGGCCGGAAGAAAGTAACTCCCGGAAAACTTGCAACATTATGTTACTACATACATAAAAAGAAACAAAACAATACAATACAAACAAAGCTCCAAAAACTCAAATCTGTTCATAACTAGATAACAAATATTTTTTGTACTGATTTCTAAAATGTCTTGACGAAAATGAATTTTTGATCTTATTATCAAGTGAATTCCAAATTATTGGCCCTTGGGTTCTAACAGAGTGATCTGAAGAAGATCTAGCATGTCTTGTTTGTTGATAATTTTCTTTGTTTCTTGTTTGGTAATTATGGATTTCAGATCTAGTGATGAAAAAGTTTTTGAAACCAGTTGGTAATTGATTGTTCGAGTATATATACATAAAAAGCGCAGTTTCAAGTTTGAACATATCATACACATTAAGAATATTATTACTTACAAATAAAGGTCCTGTATGGCTTCTACTTTTGGAAATAGTTCGTACTGCCCATTTTTGTAACTTAAGAATTTGTCTAAGTACGTTTTGCACGAACATCCCCAAACAAGAATACCGTAACTAATGTATGGAAGTACCAATGAGCAATACTGTGTATATAATATTCGTTTTGGAATAAAATGTTTTATCTTGTTCATAACGCCAATATTGCATGATATTTTCTTTGCAACATTATCAATGTGATTTTTTCAAGTTTTCATCAATTGTTACTCCCAAAAATTTGGTTGTTTTTACACGAGAAATCTCAGATCCATCAAGGACAATATTACATGCATGTGAGGCGTTCCCATCATCATAAAGTTCGTTTTGCTGGCATTAACAGAAAGTTTATTGGCTTTAAACCAGTTACTTACTTCAAGGAGTTCTGTATTTATAAGAGGTATTTTACTTAATATGTCCTTGTGGGAATACAATATCGTGGTGTCGTCAGCAAATAATATAAAATCAAGAATATCAGACGTTTCTGTAATATCGTTAATATATAATATAAATAACAGAGGCCCCAAAATTGAACCCTGTGGGACACCACACAATATTTTTGCTGATCGGAACTATTTGAATCAATTTTAACAAATTGTTTTCTGTTGCTTAAATAACTTTTAAACCATTGATATACAACACCTCTGAAACCATAATAATCCATTTTATAGAGAAGTGTGCTATGATCAATAGTGTCAAACGCTTTGGATAAGTCTAAAAATATGCCAATAGATGTTTCTTTTCTTTCAACGGCATTTTTAATTGTATCAACAAGTTGCATAATAGCCATGGACGTTGAATGATTGGCCCTAAAACCATATTGATGTTTGTTCAAATTTTTGTGACAGTCAATGTACTCAATACATCTATTAAATACCAGACTTTCAAGAATTTTCGAAAAACACGGAAGAACTGATACGGGTCTATAATTCGAAAACTCTTCAACATCGTTCTTCTTATAAATAGGTATTACTTTAGCAATTTTTAGATCTTCGGGAACTATTCCTGATGAGATCGATTCATTAAATAAAATGGTCAGAGGTGTGACTATTTCATTGGCTACTTTTTTAACAATTAGGTTTCCGATATCATCATAACCAGCACTTTTATTTTGATTGAATTTATGAATAATTTTAATAATCTCATTTTCTACAATGGGTTTCATAAACATTCATTGGATCTTTCAAGTAGTCAAAAAACTCTTTTCCATTACTATTGATTTTTGAAGCAAGCTGTGGGCCAATATTTACAAAGAAATTGTTGAATTCATTGGCAATTGTCTTTGGCTCGGTAATTGTTTCTCCCAAGTGATTTCTAAACTGATTGGAAAGATTTTGCTTTTTACCTCTACCAATGACATTGTTAATAGTTCTACATGTTTGTTTTATATCTCCCTTTGCTTGTTCAAACTTATTGAAATAAAACGATCGTTTTGATTTTCGTATGATGGTGTGTAACTTGTTCCTAAATGTAACAAATTTCTGACGCCGGTAATCATTCGGACTTTTTAAATATTCTTTATATAATTTGTTTTTGGTATTAATGCTCTTTAAAATAGCTTTTGTAATCCAGGGATATCTTGGATCCAGGGATATCTTGTAGCTTTTTGCTACATTTTTTAAGTGGTACACACTCATCATATAAATCATTAAACGTTTTTACAAATGAACTATAGTCAGAATTCACGTTACCATTTTTAAGTACACTTTTCCAATTTACACCCGACAATTTACTTTTAAACATATTTATATTATCTTCGGTATGTCTTCGTTTAAAAATTGCACCCGGTTCTTGATTTATCTTTTGTTTACAACTTACATTAGCAACCAGTACAGGTAAATGATCTGTGATATCTGTAACTATAATAGCAGATGAAACTGTATTATCAATATTCGTAAGAATGTTATCAATAACAGTAGCAGTATGCTCTGTGATTCGAGTAGGTTTATAAATGGTCGGCATCAAAGAATGTGAGTAGGTCATGTCTAAATAATCGTGTATAGGTCTTTCGACATCTTCTTTAAGAAGGTCCAAATTGAAGTCGCCCATAATATACGGTATCTTATTTTCTGAAGATAATTTTGAATAAATAATATCAATATCGTGAATAAAATCATTAACAGATGTATGTGCTGTATATACCACTCCTACTAAGATATTTTTGCCGTTTGAATTTTCTACTTCAATGAAACATGATTCAAAATTAGTATTTGCTATACAATATTCTTCACGCAACTTATACTTTAAATGATCTTTAACGAACAAACATATATACACCACCTTTCTCACGTCCACTTCGATTAGTTTATTCGATTTTGTAATTGGGCAAGTTGCAATATTCATGTGGTTTAGTTTTTAGATGAGTTTCCGAAATACCTATAATTGTAAAGTCATGATTTAGCGCTTCAATACAATTTTTCAAATTATCAAAATTCTTTCCTGTACTTCTTATGTTAACATTCAAAATCGTAAATTGGTCATTTCCGGCAAATTTTTTCATATTGAATTGTTCTGGGGTTAGTATGGACATCTGGGAAATCTGTATATGTCCCCATCAATTGTTTCATTTTTGTCAAAACTTTCAAAACGCAATGGGGTAAAGCATTTGTTCTTAATATTGATTATTATTATTCATTTGCAATATCATTAACCACCATATCATCAAAATTTGTACTTAGATCACTGCTGTTACATTCTTCACAAGTCCAAATTTTGCATTTCAATTCTTTTGGTTTCAACTTCGTACACTTTTTATGAACGTACATATTACATTTTATACACGTTATATCCTTATGACATTGTTTAATAGTTTTGGAGCATACAACACATACATCTTTTTTAGAAACAGATATCAAATAACACAATGTTATCATAAAAAAGGATCATAAAAAATGTTTACAAGAGCCGATAAAGAATGAATGCACCATTATCCCGGACCATTATCTAACATTAATAAATTAAACTCTCTTGCAATTTTTGACCCTCCGTAACCACTGAAATATATAATTTTCTAAACCTTGTCAAAACCGCACGTAAAATTCCCATAGAGTTGAACCAACTTAATTATTCATAAGCTATTTTTTCTCATGTAAAGCAATAGGAGATTTTCACGTCTTTTAGACGTAGAAATTTACACAAATGCGCAGTAATTTATTTGGACTTTTTATTTATGCGCAAATGAAAGGAATTGGTTCCAGAAACTCAAGACTGTTAATTTATGCCAATAGCGTGATAATTAAACCAGGGTAATTAAAGGACTTAATTTGTTTTAAAGGGCCTACGAAATAGGACGATTATTCTTATACAAGTCTCTGTGGGACATTCCATTGCAAAAAACAGGGCCCGAAAAAAGAACACATTACAAATCGCACCATTAGTGGTGATATTGATTTATCAATCTAATCAGTAAGTATACCATGAATAGATTCAAACCAGTCACCTTGAATTTTCTATTCATTCTATTCACTGATTCACTGATAGACCAATACTCTGGACAATTACCACTGCTTACGTAAAAAGTGGTGTCTGATCGTAGATAAGAGAGCACATGGATGGTCAGCTTCATAAACCATTGAAAATATGTGTGTCTCACAATTAACTATAAAGGATCTTTAGCCTTCCCCACATTCAAGACTTATGCAAACTTGCCAAAAGGTACATTGGCTAGTATCGTACCCACTGGAAGTGTTTGGCTGTATACATCAATGATAGACTTACTGTTGCAGAGTCAGTTCACTAAATATAGCCGAATTGTTTTCATGGTGCAATTGAGATGAATCTTGTGTAAAATAAAAGACACGGTGAAACTTCTTAATAAATGATTTCACTTTGAAAGAAGCTAAAAATGTCTTCATTTACCGTGGTGTTTATTTAAATTTTAATATATTAATTGCATTATTCGACATTGGAAGTGTTGATTGAGCAAAGACTACGCCATGAGCTAACTATGTATATCCCATTGTCTTGGACCATTGGTTATCATTGATAATAACTCCCGCGCTATTCTAACCGTTCTAATCTCAAGTGCTGCTGAGACAGACATAGCTTCAAAAGGATTTTATTAGCTCTATACAGTATCGTAGTGATTATGTAACCTCCCCAGTAACTGGTTCACGCACATCCCCAGACAACGGTGTATGCTATACTTTTGAATGGTGATCATTTCGATCATGGTTCAAAACCAGAAAGCGTGAACCAGTTGTTAGGGTGATAATCGGATTACACGTAACACTTCGAGACTGAATAGAAATTCTATTCAGTGTTAACAAGGTTAATCGTGGTGACCATCCATGTGTCTATTATCTATGGTCTGATGTAGAAAGTGGTGCATAATATTGAACGTGTTTTTGTCTCTCCTGCTAGACTTGTCACAAGTTGCATCATTGTTATCTTTTTTTCTTAAAACAAAACCCCAAATGATAATGAACTATATTGTTTTTATGCAATGACCACTAAGCTTCATTATAAAACAAACTTGATTTTTATTTCATGGGACCTTTAATCGCCTTGTTATCTCAAGGTTTGATTTTTGTAAACACATAGTTAACGAATCATTGAGTATCAGCCAAAGACATCAAGTCATATTAAAGGGCCACTTATTGATCTAACAAGACAGCAATAGGTATGTCCACCACCATGACTATTGGTATGAAGGTCATCTACTTGATATTACTCGAATGTATTGTTGGTTACTGAGCCATGTATGAGCATGACCAAGTAAGTGTGAATGATAAAGCTCTCATTCCAACCTACCCTGGACAAAATCGAGTACAAAAATAGCACAACATTCCTATGGTGCACATTTGGAACATAATTTAAGTACAATTTTAGTACATTTATAGTACACAAATGTGTACTATATTTGTACTAAAACTGTACTATAATTGTGTTTCAAATGTGCACCTCAGGAATGTTGTACTATTTTTGTTCTCGATTTTGTCCAGGGTATGCACAACATGGCAAAATTATTTGCCGTTATTTTCGTTTTCCAACCGAGAAAAATCAGTCCGATTTGTATGTTTACGTACGCCTGTACTGTTAATACGTATGATCAGTGGATCCTCTGAGCACATGATAATTTGCTTGGAACCAGATTGCACGTGTTGTGCTAATTATCATAAACCAGATCGCACGTGTTGGGCTAATTATCATAAATGTGACATCACTGCTGACGTCACATTTATAATAATGATCCCAACACGTGCGATCTGGTTCCAAACAAATGATTATGTCCACTGATCATACGTATTAACAGAAGAGGCGTACGTAAACATACAAATCAGACTGATTTTTCTCGGTTGGAAAACAAAAAAACACGACAGGGGTCCCGTCCTAGCTTGTGATCACAACCTTCAGCATAACAGGTCTGCATGCCCGGGTGCATGCCCCTAGTAAAAATCGAGTACAAATATAGTACAACATTCCTAAGGTGCACATTTGGAACATCATTTAAGTACAATTTGGGTACATTAATAGTACACAAATTTGTACTATATTTGTACTAAAACTGTACTATAATTGTGTTCCAAATATGCACCTTAGGAATGTTGTACTATTTTTGTACTCGATTTTCCAGGGTGTTTTCCCTTTTTTTTTTTTAGACGAATGTTATGGTATCAAATAGGAGTCTCACTTTTTTCCCCATAGACATAACGTGTGGCAAAACTGTCCACCCCGTTTGTTTGGGTCCAAAACTCACGTGTTGGGTGATTTACATAAATTATGACGTCACTACTTTCCCGGCGTATAACATTGGGCTAGAAAAATACATTTTATATCAATATAAAGAGCCAATAAAAGAGGATTCAAAGGTGATTAAACATACGTCACTGTACACTTATACACATCATCATTAAATTGATTTTGAAGATGATCAGAAGTGATCATCTTCGATTTTCTCAGACAATAAACATGTATACCACGCTACTGGCTTGGAACAGTATGGCCCGGTGCTACACCGCCCTGGAAGGTTAATAACTAGAAACGTTTTTCGCGGTGTTTAATGCTATATTTTAGGCAATTTTTGTCATGTTGAAGCTACTTCCGTTTCCAATTTCATTTTTTATTTTTTATTTTTTCACGAACAAACTAAAGCATTACATACTGAAAAAATGACTGAATTAAGTTTGTAGAACTTTAAATTAAATAATTCACGGATAAGAAGCTGAAAAGATAATGTCACTTTTAAAAGGTGGAATTTTTTTCTTCATTCACTTTACTTCAATCCTTTCGCCATCTTCTAAGTTCTCTATGGCAAAATTATCCGAAAAAATCTCAAAATCTGTCCAGTGCAACATTTTAATTATTCAAATATTGGGTAGAATACGATGTCTGTTTTCAAATCAAATCATTAATTTTATGTTGCACATGCCGAAATTTGAGGATTATTCTACCAAAAAGAATCTATCCACTCGGTATTTTTCGATTATTCACCCAATTTCACCACGTGTCCTGATCGGCCCTTTTCGTCTAGACTCGCTTCTTGTCGTATAATAATTAATAGCATTATGCAAAATAATTTGACCTTGTGTCACGCCTATATCCTTACACAGACTTATGATAATAATATCATCAGTACCGTCAGTACCATGCTTGGCACGAAAGCCTCCGATTTTGAAAATTCTAACTCGTGAACTCCAATAACACCATAATCATGCAATTTCCCGCATCCGTAATTAAGCATATCCTAAACAGGCAAGGGGGTATACATCTTTTTCATTGTATTGCCAATCGGGCTGTCAGCAAAATACTCAGTCGAGGATTGTATAATCATTATTAATGGATGATGTTATCTCAAAAGTTGTAATAAAAATAACAACAAGACAAGTTCTAGACATGGTACAATGATGGGAAACATGCATTGATACGACTAAAATATAGTCTCTAAAATTAATAAATGGTAATCATAATATTCGAAAGAAAAGAAAATGCAACACCATGAGTCAAATTTGGACCATTTCTTTTGAGTGCAATGATAGGCCTATGCCGATTATAACATTTAATATGCCATTGTTTTAAATCACGAACAAAAAAATGTATTGAAACTTCAGGTTTTATGGTCCCAGGATAAAATCCCCGGGGATAAAACAATGGTACAATGAGTATAGCAAGGTGCAGTAGATAATTCAGCCCATCAGGACTATTATAGGCCTACATAATTGCAGAGTTTGAAGTGCGAGTTCCCCCTTGGGTTCCGATCATTCCCAGGGCAAGGGTCATGAATCGATAGAAGAAAGCTGAAAAATATTGGACCAATTAGCAGGTCTAGAGAAATACCGGGAGAAGCTTCCAGGGCGGTGTAGCCCGGTGCAGACTCCTCTATCTAACACAGTTTTATTCGATGACCTACGTCATTTTGTCGTCAGCATAGAATATTCTAAGCAAAATATTCTATACGATGAACATGATGAAGGAGTCTGCACCGGGCCTATGAATGCAACTTTATTAATTTAAGGAATATGTCCTCGTGTACTGGGGCTTTTGAATACGTTGCAATACACATTGTTTGTTTGATTGTTTGTGATATAGCGTCTAATGGTTTGTAAAAACTATGTCTCATATTTGATGGACTGTTCAAAAACAATAATATCTAAAAATACTCGGAACTTGGAAAAATCAATATAAATACGGTATCTTAATGGTAGATATGAAAGGACAAGTATTAAGCTAGCTAGATGTATTTCAAAATGTGTTCTTTTAAAATTCAATATTTAGGAAATTTGCATCATTCAAGGAAGCATTTGACGTCAACTTCAAGATCTGAAACAGGTTTGGAGCCAGAAATTTCTGACTCGTCAGCTTCAGAGCAATTGGATTGTGATTATTGTCAAGAAAAATTCAACGATGCAGAAGAAAAAGAACAACATGTTGAAACGTCAGAGCATAAAAACAATGTATCCAGATTAGAGAGGACGTTTATATACCGTGAACCGCCACCAAATATCAAGGATGGAAGTTATTCTCTTTGTAAAAGGTATAGTGGTGCGGGTATATTTTATTTATTTTAGTACATTTATATAAAAATATAATATTTTTAATGGTTGCGTTGCGCTTTGCAGTATATGTCCTTTGCTGCTCATAGAAGCAGAATAGAAAAATGTAAGATCAGCACTTTATCTTCAATGAAATAAATCAAAGTTGAAAAAAGACCTACAGTAATGATAATTAAAGAAAATAAAATAAAAACAACTTTTAGTCTTAGCCCATGATCATGAAAGCTATACTAAATTTACTGAAAAGGTAGGCTAACCTGCATTATTTTGTGGGGATGTAGGGAACTCAACCACTTTATTTATCAACACTAGTAAGTCCGAGTCGACCAACAAGTTCTCAGATATGCCTGTCGTTGATTGTTTCAATATAGCACATTCAAAATCCATCAGAGTATCCTCATACAGATAGTTTTGATACTAAACTTTGTTACATGTATGCCTATTAAAAAAGAAAAACAATCATCCAAGATATATTGATTTTGGTTCACCTTTTACTGTAGAAATTATATAAAAGTTTGCGTTAAAAACTAAAGATTATGTTTGCGATATGGTATTCACTTTACATATTTTCGCACATAATTGTAAACTTGTAGGCTCTAGATAAATAAATTTGATTCCACTATAGAATGTCAATAAGTGATAGGCCTACATGATCAAAACAAATCAACATGTTAATAGTAAACAACAAATTATTTACAATGTTATGAACATCTTGACACTTTAAAATAATGAAGCATTTGGTTGTAGAAAAGTGAATCATTTTAACAACGAAGCAACCTGGAGGCCTTAAGCAATACGCTTCTTTGCACTTTTTATATGGGTTATTTTTTTGTGTTGCTGTTCTTTTTTTTTTGTTGCTGTTGATGATGATGATGATGAATTTCAGTGACTGCAATTCATTCCTCTAATATGTCAAACAAATTTTTTCCGCCTTCGTGCACTGCCAAATAATGAAGGACTATATTGATTTAATCAATTAAATTAATATTCTCTATTTCACGGAATGGACAGCTCGAGAGACAGGGAAAAATTGCAAAAATAAAATGAATCTATTATAACTGTAAGTAAGTACAGAGATGATTTTTTGAAAAAAAGATTGTATTA
>JXSR01S011115.1:132206-143909 GCA_000969725.1 Ophiothrix spiculata
TTGAATTGAATTGAATTGAATTGAATATGGTATCAAATAACAACACTTCATCAAAAATATATGATAGTTTCCCTTTTTGATTGAATTTTACATAAAAATACATTAAGAAAACATATTACATGCTGAAAGGAAGTCGTTCGAGTTTTTTGCAATTCAGTAATTGCATGTACTTCACAGAATAGTGTCAGTCATGATATTCTTTTAATTCAAAGATTAATATCTTTTTAAGCATAATGTTTCATGATGTTCATTAACCCTTGTCCTTCTGAGCTATATTTTGTAACACGTCTTCCGAGGGGGGGGGGGGGGTTGTTGCACACCCCCTTATATTTTGGAACGGAACCCCTAATGAACTTGGTTTTGCTAGATCATCAATATCGGCCTTTAGGTAATTATGACGCCATAAAGTACTTTCGGATTGGAAAACCAGGCAAAATTGTATTATGGCAAAAATGGCCACCGAAAATTTGCTTTAAAAGTTCTAAATAGCGGATTTTCATCGGGTTTTTGCTAATTAAGAAGGGAAGTTTGAGTCTTATAGCATGCATAAATTTTTCAAAAATTTCCGGGATTTCAGCTCCCCCCAGTACTGCTCCCCCTCCCTACACTAGGCCTGAGAATAAAAGCTCGCCATGAGCTTACCCGGGTACAAAATCTACCAACCGATACCCAAACCGGACAATATATCATAAAATTTTGAATAAAACAATTTCTTGTTCAAAAATGTATGATAAAATCATCATCTGATCGAAGTAAACATGATAAATATCAACCACAGTTGTTGTATTACACTCGTCAAACTTCTCGTTCTAACATTGTAAATGCTCAATTATCAATACGGTCGGGTACCCGGATAGCAAATTACCCTAATCCCCAACTTTGATGGCCTACCCTAACCCTATCTTAGGTGGTAACCACTAGTTTTTTCATCAAAATGACCCTCAAAGGATGTAAAAGAGATTACCCAAATGCCTGGGGCCGGTTGCTTTTGTTGCGTTCTTTATGTTACCCCCCTCCCCCTTCGGTGGACAAGAGTTATCTAAAATCTACTTAATGCTAACCATGTCTGTTTGTTGTTTTTTGACATGGAAATAATAAATATGAATATGAATATGAATATGACATATGAGCTCAAAAGACCAAGCTGACCCTAGCGGACAATTGATTGGTTCTGACACATGACAATGATTCATTTAATGTATATACAATTTCAATTAATTAAATTGAAAAATGCTGCTCAGGGCTCTGTCACACGTCACGGTATTATAGAGCAAAACGTACATAATCCTATTGTTATTCGTCATGTGTTCGTTAGGTGTACATCTAATACGCTATTCACAAGGGTTGTCCGTTATGTGTACGTTCAATTCGTTATCCATACGGTGGTGGCCGTTAGGCATACGTTCAGTTAGTGAAACTTTTGTACGTTATTAATACGTTTGGATAAAGGAAAGGAGAAATACGCATCGTACACTAGAACATTAATAACAATCAGACAAATCACAAACAGGTCAGGATTTCATTTTATTTGAAAAAAAATCCTGGCCGAACAGGGACTACGAACACCGGACCTCTCGCTTGTCATGCGAGCGATCTAACCACTGCGCTACTCTGGGCCTCTCAGATAAACTGAGAGTTTTAATAACCAAGAACCGTGGCAGAAGGTTCCGGTACATCACAAACACATAAACAGAATACGAGACAAACCATTGTTCAGGAGCATTGTTCAAACAACGAAGAACGCCATATTTACAGACCTAATCATGATAATATTTTGTTCAACTTAAGTGTTTTTTGTTTTCAAGATTATTTCAACCTAAATATGGTTCCTTTTCATATGTAAAAATCATTGAATAAATTTTATCAAGTGCTAAGTGCAAGTATCATTGAAACAATCGAAAGATTTAACATTGCCAGCAGCCAGATATCCTCATCGCACGAGTAGCCCATCTTAAAAATGTCAGAAAATATAAAGCTTAAGGTTTCAGATGGCAGAAGGAACTGCAAAAAAGAAGCATTTGGACGCCAAGGTAGAAGCCGAGTTAACATTCAGCTGAACCTTTATTAATACTCCAAGGTATCGTCAAGGAGAAGGAAGATGTGAAGCAAAACAGAATTGTTGGTAAAAGATGACATCCTTACTAGCATACTTCCGCTGAAAATTACCACTGGATTTTGACGACCTCTCCAAACTGGGAAAAGTGTCCAAACTCCTCTGGAGCTTCAAACGCTCACCTTTAGAACATTATTGCATAGATTTTCTTCATTTTTGCACCAAAGCAAGTGGAGATATCAAGCATAATTGTCACCAACTTTCATTGTCTGGGATAATGTTGGTTTTGAATTATGCGGCATTGAAATCTTGATAACTTCATTCTGGGACACACTGTATACATGCAAGTAGAATGATTATACAACTTTACAGTTTGCAGATATTGATTTTTAAATTTTATTGATTTTTTTAAACTACCTTTGACCGGAAATAACGTTTTGTTTGACGCCCGGATGTACCTTAAATAATTTTCTGTTGTCACAAGTTCAGGAGGCTTCAATGTACCTCCATACCAAATTTCAAGGCAATTCGAGCAGTTTTAAAATTTGATCTTTGACCTTTGGGGTCAAAGGTCACCGTAATTTGTACAGTATATTTTAGTAATCTATCTATGCATGTATAATAATAATAATAATAATGTACATTTATGCAGCGCACAAATCCGCCCAAGAGCGCTCATGGCGCCTGAGCTCAACAACATACAAAAGCAACATGAGATAACAATGCATCAAGAAAACTAATTATATACAAAAAATAAACATTACACATGATTTTGACCATAAGCAGTGTTCATAAGGTGGGTTTTGAGCATGGATTTGAATGAAACAAGTGAAGAACATGAACGGATCTGAAGAGGCAATGAGTTCCACAAACGGGGGGTAGATACAGAAAAAGCCCTGTTTCCCCATGAACGCGATGTTTTTTTGCTCAGTCAAAAGATGTTTATCGGCTGAACGTAAACCAGAACGTGCGGGAGTGCATGGTACAAGAAGTTCGGTGATATATGACGGAGCTTGTCCATTAACGGCACGGTATGTGAGGAGAAGTATCTTGAACTCACGTCGATAGTGAACCGGCAGCCAGTGTAAATCAAACAAAATGGGAGTTATGTGAGCAGAAGACTTGGTGCGTGTGATCAGACGAGCGGCCATATTTTGTTTCAGTTGCAAGCGATGAATCTATTCCTTTGGGAGATTATAAAGAAGTGCATTTCCCATGTCCAAACGAGAAGTGATAAAGGCATGAACCAGTTGTTCAGTGGCCTGTGGAGTGAGATATTTGCGAATTCGTCCTAAATTCCTTATTTGAAAAGATGCAGATTTGACAATAGAAGAAACATGTGAAGTTAGAGTCAATGAGTCATCCATGATGACACCAAGATTTTGGACTTGTCTTACTGGAGAAATGATAGAGTCACCAATTTTGATATTCATTGGCTGCATGTAGAATAATTCTGCCATTTTGCACTTGGCAGATACGGATTTTGAATTTGACCCGGTGTAATGAAATACAGCGTCCGTGTGATTGAGCGTCCTAGGTACTATTAAATTGTGTAGAACGTACTTGAACATGTACGATCAATATATCATTGTTTGCCACTTATTTTGTGTAATTCAATTAGACCCGGACTCCTGGTTATGGGAGACACTCAGTCTCATTACACCGGTAGTGACCCATAATGAATTCAATAATTTTAGGTTTAACTTTTGTGCGCTGTCCAGAGACAATTCATATGCCCAAATCAAGTCGCAATTGCTTGTTTTCTCTTTGAGTTGAAACTTTTAAAGCAAAAATCACACCTCTGTATGACCTTTTGGTCTCTCAAGGTCATAAGACATTATTTCCCTTGGCTCATTGTTATTGTGTTCAAGTTTGATGCCAATAGCACAAAGCATCTGAAGTATGGCCAATTGAAATGTTAATTGAAATGTTAATAGATGAAGAAGACAGTAGTAGTACATAGAGGCCTGCTGCGGCTTGGTAACAAAAAGAACTTTTTTGAGCAAACACTAGCGTGTCGGTGCGCATCCATCAAACACCCTTAAAATATAGCTAGAAAAATCCAAGAAAGTTAAGAAGGACAGAAAAATTCTAACGATTAAGTACTATGTAATTTTCATTTAAATCTGTTTATAGATCACCAAGGAAACCAAACAATAAAACATCACTGAGATTGGACAAGTGGCAAGAGTGTGCTGCTAGATTCATGAGAAATGGTGGCGGAAATGATGACACAACACCATTACTTCTCATGTATGGCCCCTTTGGATCTGGAAAAACATACACATTAGCAACGACAGCTATTCAAATTCTCAAAGAAAACAAACCTTGTCCCAAGCGGCCAAGAATCCTCATATGCACACACTCCAACAGGCAAGGACTTAAGTATTTTTCGTTAATTATTATATATATATTTTTCATCTTGTAAAATTCATAAAACAAAAGAATAAGGCCTAAATCTGATTGTTTGATTAACATAAAAAAAAGTAGGTAGTCAGGTCAGCTTTAAAAAAAAGCAACTAACTCAGTAAATATTCCGACCCTAACTTTTGTCAAAAAATCAATGTCGGTCGTGTTACGCCAATCAAACAATACCTAAGGTTATGAAGAATCACTAATATAACAGATGTCCCAAAAATGGTTACATGTAGAAAAATGACCGTGTGCTAAAACTATAGTAGTTAGAGAAACGAAACTTTGCACAAATTATATTACAACTCTCTTCTAGATACCCGTATATTTTTGATATCACAGCATTATTATTATTTATGAGTTATCAACAAAGGTAGATACCTATAATATCAGAAACGCATTTTTTCAAAATTCAACAAAATAATAAGCATACACGTTTTGTGATATTTTAATTTGCATTTTTTTCTAGATCATGATCAGACTCTATATTAAACCAAATTTGATACAATTTTTAATGAATAATAAGTTAAGTCCCTTTCAGTAGACCTATATCTATTATGCTAATTAGGGATACATGAATTCCATAATGAGTTGTTTATCAAGTTGTGGCGCGAAAGGTGGTAAATACGCATAAAACACAATGAAATTGTCATGGGTAACATTAAATCTTTAACTGTTTAAATTGCAAACTTGTGTGAATTTTGAAAAAAAAAAATCTTAAACTTACAGAACATAATTTTCTTTATTTAGTAACAGAAGCCCTATCGACCTTTATAGAGAAATAACAGAAACAGCAAAATCTTGAATCAGCGACCATTTTTGCCCAAAATCAGATTTCGACATTATTTTCAGACCTGCAGTAATTTATGACGTCATAATTACGTAACAGCTTGTCGAATTTTCATTATTTTGGTATCAATTGGTAGAAGAAACCTTACCCTATAGCCTACTATAGTAATCATATTGTCACATTCTTCGGACTTGTTCACATGGGGTTGAACGAGGGTTAAAATGACATCAAATGAACATGCTTCCGATTTCCGATTCATACTTCTGAATTTTGAGAAATACGTTTCTGACATAGGTATCTATCTTAATATATATAATAAGTCATGCAGAAAATCTAGACACTTACGACAAACCACTATATCCGAAAACCTATCACTACAGTGTGTCTCAATAAAAATTGTGCAAGCGTCTTCTGTGGCAAAACCAAGAGACTGGCGTAATATAATGGTACATCACTGTAAAGGAAAACTCCAAGCTTTTAATTGCCGTTTGTTTCATTACTTTTTGCCTTTGCAAACTAGCTATATGCTTCATTAAATACAAATTTTGAAAAACCCATTTGTGGCACTTTTTCAGAAAACCTATTGATTTTTTTTTTGATGTTCAGTGTCTTTTCTGTTAATAAAAATGTTCATTTGTATGACCAGAATGTACAAATTACTCAATAGCAATAATCATGTATTGTTCAATCAGTTTTCTGAAAAAGTGGCACAAATGGAATTTTCAAAATATGTGTTTAATGAGAGCATATATCTAGTTTGCAAAGGCGAAAAGCAATGAAGCAAACGGCATTTAAAAGCTTGAAGTTTTTCCTTTACAGTGATGTACCATTATTTTACCTCAGTCTCTTTGTTTTGCCACAGAAAACGGTTGCACATTTTTTATTGAGACACACTGTAGTGATAGGTTTTCGGATATCGTGGTTTGTCGTAAGTGTCTAGATTTTCTGCAGGGAGGTTGAATGGACGTAGCAAGTGAGTATCACAATAATTTAGGATTGAGATGTCGACTAGAAAAATTATGATTAGAACCAACATGGTGATGATCTTGACGTTAACAAAGTAAGAGCTTGGTCACAATAACTCGTATGAACAGTTACGAGCAGTGTTTAGTCCATCTAATAGGACCACGCGACGCCCTCACTGCTCGTGGTGCTATTAAACGGACTAAACACTGCTCATTACTGTTCGAATGAGTTATTGTGACCAAGCTCTAAACCAATGCAATATTCTTAATAACAACCAGTTAACCATGAATGCACAAACACAGACCTCTGTAGTTGATGAAAATATTGTCGAGTGCACGTATCATATTATTCGATACAATAGATTTATGTTAAGGCCGGGGTAGACCTTCAAATGACATCAACCGGTTTTTTTTAACTCTAACTTTAAACTTATTGCATAAACTATATAAAAAGTATACATTTTTAGAAGCGGATTTTTATCCTGAACATGATGATGATATCAGTTTTTGACAAAGACTGTCAATTTTAGCAAAAAAGCTGGATAGCCATTGGTCAAACATTCCTACAAAGTTTGGTTGAATGTGCCAACTAAAGTCAAATTATACAATTTTTCGCCTGGAAATATAGCCGCCATCAGAAGACAGGGTGCTTTGCATTGGAATTTTGTCGATAAAGAATTACAAAATGTACAAAACAATACATGTGCTCCTGCCAAGGTTGATTGAAATCCTCCAACTGTAGACGCAGAATATAAGATTAAATATCTTGACCATACGTTGACCATACATGAGCTTGTTCTGAGTTCCGACTGTGTGGATTTACCCATTCAACAACAGGAATATGCCAATTATTTTTTTTTTTGAATAGTGTAAATTTTTTTGTGTTTGATAACCTTTTTCTGCATTCCGTAGTGCTGCTGATATTTATATTACACAGTTTGCTGAGTCTTCTTGGAAAGATCTGAAGATTTGTCGAATTTATGCAACTTCACATGATTTGCGAAATATCCCAACCAAAGTGAAACCATTCAGTAACCTTGACAACAACGGTCGACTAAGCATTCAGGCAGATCGCATCGCTAAATATAATCTGGTCATTACCACTACAACTACTGCTGCTCGTCTTCCTGTTAAACAATTCCTAGATCATTTTACTCACATTTTGATTGATGAAGCAGCTCAAGTGTTGGAAACAGAAGCCGTCATACCATTACGATTAGCTACTTCTAAAACATGTGTAGTACTTGCTGGTGATCACAGACAAATGGGACCCAAGGTAATTGGGACGACTATGACAGACAAAGTATTTTAAACATGTGTCTAACCAAGACGTTTTGTAACCAGTCTAACCAAAGGGGTAGAGTCGTTGCAACTCTCGAAATTTAAAAAAAAACTGAACTTTGAGACATTTGAATTGGCCAAGACGTATTAATAATCTGCGTAATAGCGCGATCCAATCTAATAAGATTATTTCTACTTTTACGCAAACAACTGCGCGGTCATTATTAGGTAACAACGACTTCTTATAATGAACCGCGTGTGTTATATCATTAGCGCTTAATGCATTATCTCATAAACGCCCATCAAGCGCGCGTATGCACCCCCACAGGCGCGTTTATCATATTACGCGATGATCTTGCCTGGACTGATCGAAATTATCTTATAGGGATAAGTAGACCTTTAAGTAAGAAATAAATGTAATAAAGTATTTATTCATAAAATTAAACCAAACAAATGTCAAAATAGCGGTAATTAATGACAATAATAATAATGCACCGTCCATTTTTCGGTCACTGCACTCCCTTCACCGATGAATTCACACACTGACCTCAAAATGATGTTGCGCAGTTATTATTGTCTAAATATTTGTATTTATGATGTCACAAAATTGCGATATTTGACAGAATGTGACAAAAGTAACCGTTTCATTGATAGTGTTTTAATCGGGATATTGGTTTGTTTGTGACAGAGATGTATGCCCATTCTAAGCACTCTTTAAGCAAGTCTTCACTGATGGACGGGTAGAAGTGTTGGATGTCAAAGACCAAAAAGGACAAGTCTTTCTTTTGTTTTAAGTTGTTGAACCATTTTAAAACGGAAGATGTGTTTTTCCATTGGTTTACATTGGATTTAGATCTTATGTCGATGTTAGAAAGGATGTTAGAAAGATTACATGCACAAATGACGTATTTGTCGATGCAGACAAAACAAGAAACACTTATAAAATGAAACCGGCTGAATACGAAAACTTCTCACAGACAACATCACGAGCAAATACAAGCTTACTGATTCCGAAACCCTTTCTGAAAGAAACAATGAATTTCAAATCAAACGCTAGTGAACTCAACATATCTGATAGAATCGACAGCACAGTACCTAAAGAAGCATTTATTACCGTCAAAGATCATAAGGACAAAATGCCGTCTCATCAACCCCACAAAATCGGAAATGGGACGCGTGAGTAAAAAAATGCTTGACAGAATAAACAGCGACATAAGATCTAAATCCAATGTAAACCAATGGAAAAACACATCTTCCGTTTTAAAATGGTTCAACAACTTAAAACAAAAGAAAGACTTGTCCTTTTTTGGTCTTTGACATCCAAGACTTCTACCCGTCCACAAGTTGCCCCTTGAGACACCAAATCTTCACTACTCACTCCATAAAAAAGTGTTGGACCGATGCAGTGTAATGCAATGTAGAAAGAGGGACAGACTACCTAAAATAGATTATTCTCAAGCGTTTCTTGTGCTTTTAAAAATTTACATAATGTCCAATTAAAATTAGCATATTTAGAAAATTAAAGCACATTTCATCTGCAAAAATTACTCAAATTTACCCCTTCCTTCGAGGTTTTTAAATGCATTGCTTCGCAAAATCTCGGCTTCCCCACTACCCCTTCCTGGTTTCCTGGTTTGTCAATTTTCAATATGTTTAGGATCGAAAGTTTTACATTTTTGTACTGTCCTTTGGGTTTTATATCCAGGTATTTAATGGCAATTTGCTTGACACGACATAAATTAATACTATACCATTTACAGGTGTATTCACAAAAAGCCAAGTCGCTTGAATTTCACCATTCTCTACTGCAACGAGTAATAGAATATTCCATACGAAACGATTGCAGACGTTATGTTCAATTAACACGCAACTACAGAACCCAAGCGGATATACTGTCATTTCTATCAAAGGTACGTAGTTTTGAATATATCTTGATTTTCATGATAAAAAAAATATTCATAATTCATTATCACATAGTACAAAGCATTAAAATGCAGAATCCAAAGCCGGAAGATGATTGATGTTGCTTTAGAAAGACCTGTTGTTCAAGGATACCTATACTAAATCAAAGACAGTAATTAGAGCCGAATAACTCCTGGCAACCGGTCTAAACTATACACGTGGCATATGACATCAATTTCACACGCAAAAATATTCAACGTTCAATGAAGTGTGATGCTGTGTGTAGATGCTGCGGAAGTACCGACGCCATTTCGTGCATAATTAGTCCAACACGTGCCATACGTATATATAGTTCCACACAAATGATTATACCCACATTGGTACTACTGAGCACATACTTTGAAGAGGAGTTTTGAAGTCAGGGTATCCTATTTTAAGTTTTGGGTCTTTTCAGTCATACAACCAATTGCACTGACAAGGTGGAAAAAGCCCATAGTGGTACATGTAGAACATAATGATATTCGTAATCTAATTGAACGCAAAAGGTTTCAATACATTTATAATCAATTGTAACTATAAACACATTTCTGCTTCGTTTGCTGATAATAAATATATGTGATGGCTCACCCCGAAAGGGTGGACTTTGCAGATGATATCAATTTTGATTTTATCATCTCATCTGATACAGCATTTTCTTAGCTTTAAAATAACACATTACTAGTTGAAATTGATCAAGGCGATCAAATTTTACAACAGAAAATGTGCTGGAAATTCTTATTATTTCTTCATTTTTTGCTGCCTATTTCCATAATTTTCTCGAAAAGTGTTCTGTCGCAAATTCGGGGTGATTCATCACATATGTCATATTTATAAAATAACATTGGTCATGTGATATACAGGGTGTCCCAATAAAAAAACATCACCTTTGTTTTTGATTATATCTCCAAAACCAATAAACAAAAAATTAAAAAATTGTTTTTAATAATAATAATAGATATATTTTAGTCTTTAATCTATGAAATTTTGAGCAAAATCCGTCGAGCCGTTCGGGAGAAAACTAGAATTTTGTACGATTCTGGCAGTGGCGTAGCCAAAGGGGAGGCCGGGGGAGGGGCAGGGCCCCCCTGGGAAAAAAGTCAGTCGGCACATTACTGTCAGTTGGCTATTTGAGACTGCAGAAAAAAAGGGATAATGAGGAGTGTTTGCAGCATTTGAGTTAGAAAGAGTAAAGCACATTTGCTTGTACCACTTGGCAAATAAGTCCAAGTTGAAAATGTTGCTGCATGGGCCGAATCAGGCAGTTCGGTCATCATTTTATCTTGAATACTGTATATATTTATTGTCACAAAATTTTGCCAACTGGAATTGTTCTTCAGATCCACACTCAGTCATAAAATCACTAAAATATTTAATATAATACCAAAAAAAAAAAAAAAGCACAATGCGCCAACCTCCGTGAGTTCAACGTTGTTTATTTGTGACCAAGTCCATCCTATGGGCAATTGTCTTTAAAAAGGTTAGAAGTGGTGTGCAGATAACATGAGAAGCAAATTAGCCTGTCTAGTACCTCAGTGGTCTTTTTCTTTGCAAATTTTGGTACTTTAACATGTGTTTTTCAAAACCTGAGCCATATTGGCGCAAATTTTGACATTTTATAAAGCAAAACAAACAACAAAAACTTGGCTCGGACAATTTAGTTCCTAAATAGTGCAAATTTTGGCAGGGAAATGTGTATTTTTATATATGATTTTGAGTCCAAATATATGTTTGGCTTAATCTAGTACCCCCGCCCTTAATTAGTTCACAACGTAGTAGAAAATAGCTAAGGTGGACGAGGGTTAACTGTGTTTGACAGTACTAAACTTTGAATTTAAAATTATTCGCAAAATGAATGTATTTATGCTCTTGTTGTTCAAAGTAATATACCCACCGGAAATTAGAATCGGAAATGGGAAGAGTTCAAGAAAGAGGACAGCTATAAATTCATAAGGAGTAAGACCCCAGTCATAGAAGTTTCTATGTTAAATTTTGGTCAAAATGAGATTTTTGCATATGCATTGATGGTATATGCATCTTTTCAGTCAACCAGCGGGTCATTGAAAAGTACGTTATTTTCTTTTCTAGGCCAACCAACATGATATTACACTCTGTCTGATTTTACCGGTGATGAAAATTTGAAAATTGTTTTGAAATTCACAATTATTGCCACAATTTGATAATTAGGTTTCCAAATTCATCATATATGACCAGATAGTACCTCACTTTTCCTTAAACATAGATATTTTCATCGTTCAAATCCA
>JXSR01S011119.1:26359-38597 GCA_000969725.1 Ophiothrix spiculata
TATTTTCATATTTATTGCAGCTTTAACGGGCTCCAATGCACTAGAGACCCTACTAGGACGCACTTAGATGAGTTTTTAGCGAAAATCATGTAATAGCCAGTTACATATATTATCAGAGATGTTTGGCATGGATATTTAAACCTCAACTACAAGATAATTAATCCTGACTCGTGCAAGACTATTTTGAACAGCAAAATCATCATAAAATGCAGTGACGAAAATAAAACGACATGATAGATACAGGGCTGGACATTAGCACCCGCCTTACAGCCAATGGCGGGTAACTTTGGTGTCGGGCGGGTAAAAAATGAAAGTTACCTGCCCGATGCATGGCGTGTAAAATATAATATGGTATATGTTGAGTCCATTTTGAGTAAATAAACAGCATCTAATGATCTCCTATAGTTTGAATAGGGGCATGCAACTTATGGAATTTAAAATGCCACCTGCATAAAAATACCAATTGTTTCAAAATGTTGAGTTAACTGTATACAATAATTACAAAAACCACACGGATTTTTCGAGGTTTTTGTGAAAAAAGACCAAATTTGCGTTATTTGTAGCAAATTCCAATTTTATTAGAGGTTAGTGATGTATTGCTTTTTAATTTGTAAAAATTTGGGCAGGTATCGGGCGGGTAGGCCCTTACTTTGGAAAGTTACCTAACCGACTGCCTGGTACAAAAAAAAACATTATTTTGAAGTTACATGTAAATAGCCTAGTGATAAAATGCTATAAATTTACTTTAAAATTTTATCACTAGGCTATTTACATGTAACTTCAAAATAATGTTTTTCTTTTTTTGTACCAGGCAGTCGGTTAGGTAACTTTCCAAAGTAAGGGCTTACCCGGCTTCAGCTTATTGGTTTTAAACAGGTGTTATTTGCGAGAATGTTCTTTCTAGTGAGTGGTATTGAAAGGGTGATATGACGTCTGGTGTTAACAAAATGCATTTTTAATTAATCAAAACAAGATTGGTGATTGTTATTAAAGCGATATATAGTCATTTTTATTGTATTACGTTTATGCTTATCATTATGATTTAAAATAATAATTTAAAAAAAAATATGTTGATTTTATTTTACAATGATAAAGAACACACAAAAAAATAAAGAACAAATGTCACAACAGTTACAAAATCTTATTCTTAAAAGCACAAAAAGAAATAAGAAGCATGTAATTACATTAAAAGTTATGGGTTTTACATCGTTTATATGCGTCTCGTTTCTATTAATTTAAAGTAAGTTCAATATTATTGCAAGATAATCGTCATAACTAGTGACATATCTGTATAATATAAACGTGCATCCGTTAATTTGAAAATAAGAATTGACACTTTGTGTTCATGGTAAAGAACCATTCAAAAATACGGTACAACAAATGTTACACCATGACATCATGAAGATTGCACCGTACATGCGCAGTATCGTCGTAGTAAACAGCTTTCAGTGGGCAGTGTTGTCGTTTCATGATTGGTTGATGGAGTCAAAGAAATGTTCACGACGTGTATTTATAATGTAGAGGAATCGTGATGATGTAATTGGTAAGATATTTATATATCCTCTGGAAAATCCCTTTCAAAAACTTTTAAAATGAAAATCAAAGCCAACAGTGTTAACACTTTCTTCATGAATGAGCATTTCAAATTTCGCAGGCTTAAACTTAGCAAATTTTTAATCATGTGAGATCTGAATTTAAAGAAAAAGAAAACATTTTCGATCTGTGAGGTTTTGATTTAAAGAGAAAATAAAACTATTTGGAAATTGCTTGAATTTAAACGAAATATTGGTTCAACATGTCTTACAACGAGAGTAACAGAAGATATGACATTGAAGAGCAATTTGGGTCGCATGCAGCTTATGATGAACCATCTCGCAGATCTGACACGGTAAGCAAGGTAAGTAAACATAGACATGATATAGTATAGAATTATTTAGTATAACCCTTTATTTTATTTAGACATTTCCAACGTATTTTGTATTTCATTAAATGTGTTAAATGGACGTCATCCGCAGCTGGTTAATTTCATATATTTTTTTGTATTCGTGCATCGAGTTTGTTTCATATAAAATGACATTTCATCTTGAACTTTAGAAATAATAAAAATAGTCGTACTTAATTCAACAGCAACAAGGCTATCATACAGCGGGAAGCATGTGGTTATCGCACTGTGTGTACTGGCTACTGAACGCCATGTTTGTGCATACATGCACCGTTTACAATACACTAAATAAAATCACAAAGATGAACACATACCTTTTCTATACAAAAATTACATAATAACGTAATATCAGTAATAATATGAATCTCTATTTGTTGTTCATTTATCAAGCTCTATAATAATTCGCAATAACATACTTTTTTATTTTATTTTATACAAAGTAAGATAACTATAACCTTCAGTAAAAATCTCTTTGTTTGAAATGAACGATATTTTTATCAAATCCCTTTAAAGACAATTGAAGTGACTATTTACTATTATTTTCTTCTTTTTTTCAGATTATTTGACTACTGAAAGATATACTAACTATAGTACTACTTCTGACCACAGCACCCAAAGTATTAAACTCTGATTTTGTCATAATTAATAACCCACTTTATAACGCAAAAGTATCTCTTTAAATGTTGACTCTTTTGAAACTAACATCCTCAGTAGCTTGTAGTCCTGGCGAATCTAGTTTGGCTACTATTTTGATCTTATGATTTGAGGTCATAATTCAATACATAAGGTCACAATAAGTGCATGACTTAATTTTCATAATATTATTCTATAACCAATTCTTCATTTTCAATGTTTCAGAGAGACTGGGAAGATTTCAAGGATTGTATGCGCTGTTTACTTGTTTTAGTAGTGCTAATCCTAATAATAATCTGGGTATATTATTCATAGTGAATGCTGAAAGGGTAAGTTTCATCCCGGGGAGGCACTCCATTCTATTAAATGTACCATTTTCTACCATATCGACCCCTTTTCAAGCCTGCTCTCTCTACATGGCCTTCATGCTATGAGCTTCCGCTGTTAAATATTTGCATGAATATTTGAAACGACTTGGTGTAATATGAAACGCCATATGATTGTGCTTGGCACTGCAGTTAAATAACGTCACCCTAATATAATAAAATAATGGCTTATCTGATAATTTTTGCTATTGAGAAAATCAAGAAAAACAGTCTGGTTTTGTTGGTTTAGTGATTTCATTGATCATTTCTTGGGTAAAAACCTCATGCTACAAAGCAACTATCATGGCTATGTTGACATTTAAAAATAGGTATTACGTAACCATCAAACATCACTTCGGCCATTTTATAATGTTAGATAGGCCAAAAATATGTGTCAGATAGGCCATTATATTGTGTGTCAAGTTGTAAGATTACAAGGATTGGGAGTAATGGTAACCGAACGCTAATAAAATTTTGGCCTATCTGATTCGATATTCTTGATGGGAATTTAAGCCAGTCAAAACTTAACAGGTAAGTTTTGTTTTGGTAGGGGTGTCGCGGTGACCCCGGGGGCAGTCAAGTATAATGTTGCAGGCATAGAAAAATGTGAATTAGGGTTGTTTTTGACGATTGAAGGGTGAATCAGGTGACATCGATTTGGGGTATTAAAAACAGTCATTTCCAAGAAATAGGGTACGTTCAGGTAAAATCCCCATGGTGTTAAAATGGAGAAAAGGGGTAAATCAATCCCGGAGAAGGGGGAGGGTACTCAAAAATTGGGAGCTGTGTGTGGATTGATTTTTGGTTAAAAGGTTCTATGGAACTGATTTTTGTCCGAATTGAGGTCTCTGGAACTGCTACCTAATTTTGGTTTGAAATTGGGAGGGGGGGGCCTCTGGAACTGACGTATTCTTGAAATGGGTATTTTAGAGATGAGAGAGGTATTATGATTGTATTATCTCGGGAACTGACATGACTGAGCAAGAAAACAGGGCTGTGACTTTTATTCCGAGCCAATGGACCAACGCAACGACAACGCAACGACAGTAAAAGAGAAATACATCACTAACTTGGCGGAATGTCGTAAACAACGGATTAACGCGCATATAACAATAGGAACAACCCTTATATGTGCATAATGAAGGTTATTTTGTGACGTAGCATAGTGCATCATTTACATATAGGTCCGGTTTGCAACAATAATCAGGGGATGATTGTTGCAATAATCGGGCACTATTCAACCAGTCAGTTTCAATTCCCGATTTTATCTGTTCCCGGGGTACTTGATCAAAACTCAACAATGTATGAATAATCAATAGCTATTGTACTGACCTTGTTTATTTTGGACTGAACTGAATCAGGCTGTTACCCGTGGTTGAATGGAGCAATGAAAATGGCCTAAGTGATCATAAGTGTTAGATACGCCAATTTATGATAAAATCTCACAAGCGTCAGATAGGCCATTTTCATTTTGGTTTATTACACAATGCTCACAGTAGGTGCCTCTTAGTCTAAGGAACTGATTTATTCAAAAATCTCATTTTCGCCATTTTGTTACTTAGGCCATTATTTTATTAGGGTGACGATAACTGCCAAGCGGTTCAATTCAGTCCATCGGTTTACGTCAATACATTATAATTGGTTAAGATTGCTGACCGTCCAATCAGTTTACAGAACATTTATTATTAAAAAAAATTCAACTTATTAAGTTTAGGAGACCCTGCTAATTTGCATTGTTGAAACGCTGTGTTGAACTGTGACCGTGCTACAGCAATTTACCTATTTATTCTGTTTTTCCTATTTATTGCAGTCTATACTGGTTTCTACACATTAATCTGAGTTTTGAGGGAAGATATTGCATAATCACACTGTATCAGAAGTTACCATTGATGATTGGCACGTACATAACATTATCCAGTACAAGATAATTCATCCTTACTCATTTCTAGAACACTTTTATGAATAGAAAGAAAACTTCCAATATCTAAATAATAAGATACTGAATACGGGTTTAGAGAAACGATGCCAATATGTTCATCTTATTGACTCTTACAGGCCATAACTGCAGTAGCTCGGTGTAAGAGAAAAAACACTGAACGGTAGCCAAAGTACGCCTTCCATAGACCGTAATCCAGTGTGCCGCTGGTGTTGCACAAATGGGCACTCATTTTATGTTTGCTTACGAAGTGACGTCATACCCCGATAAGTTCAGATAATCTCCCATAGCAATATTACTTGACCAGTGAAGCCTATAATTACTTGGTCTTCTCTGGCGAAGACTATCATGTAACCCACGTACTGTAAGCTATGTGTAAAGCGTGAACGGTTGTCGGGGTAACCTATACTATGTAGCCCGGACGGACAATAGCTCCGAAAGACATTGCACCGGGTACCAACTGATATTATTTCAAAATAAAGGCCATTATTTAGATGATTTTTCTTTGTTTAAAATTTACCATTTTGTAAATAACGAATTTGTACAGACGTAGTGTATTTTATATCAACATTTATTATGTATATTAAAGTTAAGTTGTTGAGCAAAGCAGATTGGGTGAAAAATATTGTGCAATATAATGAATATAAATCATCACAGTGTTTTGAGCTATAGAAGAAATCTTCGCCTGGTGTAAGGCATTATAATGTAGAATATATAGATTCAAAGGAAGAATATGTAATTTATACAATGAACATGTCTCTTATAACTAAAGATACTGTTACATGTTGGAGTCAAGTAACTGTAGCTTATGTACAGCACCTTTGGATAAGAAGAACAGATTGCACAGACATATCTCCAAAAACTTCGATGATTCAAACACGGATCCAACAATCTGAACTGGTATGATAAACATGTAGCTGGATCAATTCAGTTATGCGAAGAGTTTTAACATGATAATTCAAAAAAAAGTCTACCCCGGGTAATGAAACTTCAACAAATGCTACTTTTAATCAAAACTACTTAAACTATCAAAATAGTTTCAACATTCATTTTTGGAAACTTGTTCCTGTTCTCCTCATCTCTATTTGACCGAAATTTAGACAATATGATACAGCCTTTACATTAGAAAGTGTATTCTGCAATAAATTTGTAAATTTAAGACGGAAGAAAAACAAAACAGATTTGATGCATTTATTCTATTCAATGTATTTAGTTATAGTAAAAGCTAGTGAACTTGCTGAACGTTGTATCCGTAGGAAATCATTAAGGCCAAATTATTGTAATACCAGGGATGTCATCCGGTTTTCATTCTTTTTTTTTTTTTTGCTGACAGCAATACCATGACTATATATAATAATTACCATTCACATGTTTTAAAACATTAATTTTTATTGAAAATTATCGAAGATGATAACGACAAATGGTTAGTCGTAAAAATAAATCACATAGATGCAAAACATACACGCCAAAGACTTTATTATTTCTGTATTGTTTCAGCTAATCAGATCGACATCTTATAATACTTATATAACTTAGATATCATTTTATACAAAATTTTACAGACCCTTTATTTTATTTGTATTTTAAAGCAGATAAAAGTAAATTATTTCACATTATTGAACATGAACTCATGATGTCTATATATTGTTATTTTTAAATATGTATTCAAAATATTTCAACAAGCTTTACATAACATTTCCCCATTTACCTTCATCGGGGAGCCATCGTGTGCACTTTTGTCAAAGACAAACACATGCCTAATGATTTTTCTTAGTGTTAATAGTACCAAAAACAATGGTATGGTCGTGGTGGTCATATAAAAATAATAATAATGATTTTTAAGAATTAATTTGCAATCAGAAGGTGAAAATCCAGTCACAATCTGTTTCTTTGGATTTCAATTGCCTTTAAATAACTCTACAAAAGTGTATTCAATGAGCTAAACCTATCTTCCTAGAAAATAACTGTATTTTTAGGTGCAGAATTAGAATCACTCCTGGCTAGGATTAAAAGAGTTATTTCTTCTCCCCTTTAAACCTTGCTTATTTGTATCTTATTTATAGTAGGAAACAAACCAAAATAGTGAAATCCCGAAAACAAATGCATATTTTATAGTCTTCGTAGATTCTCGCAAGCCCAAATACATACAAAATTAGAAAGGTGCACAGGAATTGACCAATATAGAGAGAGGTCTGTCCATATGTGACCTTCCAGCCCGTATGAGCAGTAAAGGCCAGAAACTTCATTTTACGCTACAGGTGGAAATACATGTTAAGGTCATTATTTGCCGAAATTGATTTTTTGACAGATTCACCATCCTAGTGCTTACTACATAATACCAGCAAAGTTTCATTTCAAGAAAATAACGGGAAATGTGAAATAAATTGCACTTTTCTTAAGACGATCAACAGAAAAAATAGGGCTTACTTATCTTTGGATGCGTTTATCTCAGGTTCTGATCCCCAAGATGCTGGCTTTCTTAATATCGGTTAAAGCTTGTCAATGGCCACCTTTACCCCAAGTTCAACCACCTTCCTCTAATGAAAAACAGGCGAAAACTATACTGATGATATAGCATACAGACATCAAGGGTCAATAAATAACATGATTATTTTGATGGACGTGCTAAGTAAGCAAAACCACCAGTGAATTTTATTACTTGAACCATAACTGCATACATTTTCCCATTAATCTTAAATTGTTATGTGGGAAGCCATTTCGATCATGTTGATCGTGAATACTTCAATGTATCACAAACATTGGTAGCAAAAATCAGGACATCATGGAAGTCGAAGTGCTTCTTTTATGTTTGAAAAAAAAAATCATTTTTGGAATGTGTCTTTTGTTCAAAGTTTTCCAGATTATTTGAAATTGATATAAAAAACCAAACTTTGTCACGAATAATTTTTATTTATTTATTTATTTATCTATTTATTTATTTATATTTGTTTTGTTTACTTAATACTACAAGTAAATAATATACATTGTATGTCTTTTTTTTTAATACGCATGTGTCCACTTAAGTGTGGGTCCACTTTAAAAGCACATCTCATCTGTTACAGTATTACCGATCAGAAAAAAAAACCTCGAGTAATTCTGTTGTAATGTAAGAGCACTATTTGTAATCGTGAAGAATCATTTAATGAGGAGTTTATTTTACAATCTCTTGCCATGCTACAGAATGTGAGGACTGTCCCAGGAACAGTAAAGTACAAATGAAATGTTTAACTTTAACTCATATTCATGAGAATGTATGTTCATTATTCATTGAAGAAATTGCCCTCCGTCATGGGATCTAGTGGTACACAAAAAATACGGTATCTGAAATTCCATCAGCAAGAGGTTTTTATTTTTTCATGAAAATCCAGGACCATGAGCCTAGGTCTTTAAAAAGTACTATCAAAAGCAGACTTTCGGAAATTATAAGATAACCTTCTGTAAAATAAGAAAGGCTGTAAAGAAAATTTGGATTTTCAAAGCTCGATGTTGTCAGAAACATTCTAAAATTCCAGCATCTCTCTATATATAAAGTGACAGTTAGTAACAAATTTAACAATAATAGTCATTACACGCGTTGGTATGGTCAATAATGGTATTCGGTCACTACTTTTTTTTAAACAATTAGCATAAGGATTTGAAACGAAAGTCATGACTGAAGAATATAACACTGAATGAGCTTGGTCTACCATGGATATACGTACATACTGAAAACTATAAAAATGAGGTCATTACAAACAGTTTTGACATTATCAACAGTTTCTATTAAGGTACATCTAGGGTCATCGCCATGGCTATTCCATTAAGTTATTGCATCGTAACAATCTTAATACGTGCGCAGATCATTTTAATTTATTTCGTTCAGACTGAACTGATGTCGTTCCCTGATTGGTTAATATGATCGATATGATTGTCAACCCGTGAGTAGATAATTAAAATCAATCATGATGAAATTGGTATATGTATTTTTATTTCCTGGTAAATCCCGTTTAAAAATTTCAAATACAAATGACAATTAATATATCAATTGCGCGAACATCTTTTTTCGTTCGTTTTAACAAGATAGAACACATTTTGTAGGTATTGAAATTAGCCATTTTTCTGTCGGTGAGATTTGAGTATAAGAGAGAAAGGAGAAAAATACAACAATATCTTGCAATTCATTGAACAAAATAAAACATTTCTTCAATATGCCTTACAACGAGACTAGCAGGAGATCCGATTATAAGGGGGCGATCTGGGTCGCATGCAGCTTACGATGAACCCTCTCGCAGATCGGTAAGTACAGAATATCGAACCATACATGATATTATCATACATACATACCCAGATATATTTCCCAGTATATTTTGTATTTCATAGATTCTTACGCTGCTACATTGTGTATCATTATAAATTTGTTTTACAGCCCATCGATTTTATCTCATATTCAAAAAATAATCCTAAATAATAAATTAATTTGCCGCAATTAATTCACCACCTCTTGCATGTGTGTCAAATAAAAGAAATGTCATTTTGAATTTAAGAGAAAAAATACTATACGTGTACGTCGTTTCACTGCATCGAGTAGCCGTGCACCAGGTACTGAAACCCATGCACTCTGCACAGGTGAGGTAAGGCACACACGGCGGCATCGTATATCTTCCACGTATAAACGAAAATTATGCAAATAAAGCAAAACTACTAAGAAGATGAATTCAAGTTTGTTGCCCAATCATGAATTGTACTAATTATTTGAAAAGAAATGTAAAATAAATTGTGAATAGTATTTAAAAATCTCCGTATTTTCCACCTGTTTAAGTTTACATCTGCGTTTGATCACAGTTTTTTTGCATTTCTTTAACATTTTAATAGAAGGATTAAAAGTTTTAAAAAAGAAGAAAATGCTCTAATTTCCTTTAAAATGAAAACCTTACTTTGAAATATACAACAACTTCCCTATATGGACAAATCTATATTTGCTTTCCAAACAATCATGCTACCAAACATATGGTCGTGACGTGACACTGATATGACGAGTGACTCCAGATAAATTAACTTAAACAGCGAGTTAAAAAAAACGATTAAATTTCGCGCTAAATTTCATGTGATAAATTCAATCAAGGTAAAGTCCCCTGGGGTCACTCAGGTATAATGCTGCAGGCAAAGCGTGACCAAGAAAAGGGTGAATTAGGGTTGCTTTTGAGGGCAAAAGGGTGTATCAGGTGACACCGTTTAGGGTATCAAAAGCAGCCATTTTAGCTCATTTCAAGAAATAGGATACTTTTTCAAACCCTAGTGTTAAAACGATAACGGTAAATTCTCTAAAAGTAATAAAGGATATATTTTGACTTCAGAAACAATCATCATTTAGGGGGTGTTTTGAAAAACTGTGGTCACGCTATGCCTGCAACATTATAATTGAGTGCCCCCCGTAAAGTCATAGAACCACCATCAGATGTTTCGATCACATTTAGTTGGTGACGTCTCGACCAAATGTTTGGTAGTGAAAATTTGCAATGGGGCATAGTCTGGCCCTAACTTTTTGCCTTTGCATTTCAGAAACAACGCGTCGACCATGTCGACGGAGGAGATCGTAGAAAAAGATGCTACAATTGCGGTGAATATAACCATCTAAAGAGGGACTGTAGACACGGAAAAGTGCTGAAATGTTACACGTGTGGAAAACTTGGACATAAAGCTAATATGTGTAAAAATATGAAATAAAAAAGTAGATCCAACGGACAAGGTACAAAACACATCAAGGATCAAATTTGATACAGAAGGTTGCTTAGAGTACAGTTATAAAAATAAAGGAAAAAAGGGAGCTAACTTATTGTGGGAGGATAACAACATTTAAAAGCCTAATGTAGAAAAAATAAATATAATAATGAAACAATATATGTTTTGATCGATGAACTCGATAATTAAAGGATACCTTTAATTAATTGTACTGATATGTCTATTCCTCATTAGCTTCAGTTTGAGGCTTTCGTGCTAGAAATGATGATATGTTTTTCGTGTTTGTTTCTTTCTTTGTTTCTTTCTTTCTCTCTTTCTTTGTTTTTGAATGCTCTACATTTATTTTCATTTCATTACATGTTTTTTATCTCAAATTTTTTCACTTGTAATGTCTTTTTTTTTACTATAAATGCCTACATGTGTATCAAAATGATTATTACTCAGAATAAATTAATCTTCCTGTTCCATTTTGAAATTCAGAATTATTTTAATTGATAGTACATCTCTTTTTCTTTGATTTGCAAGAAAGAGTGAGCCATTAGTTATTTCGTTTCTAAGAACAGGAGGAATATTTGAACACATCTGACGCGTTCCGGATGCGTTCTTGTCTAAGGCGTCAGGTGTTTGAAAGGTGTTCAAAGTAAAAAAAAACACCTAACTTTTTTTATTTTTATGCTAAAGGAAAAAATGTGATAATTATTTCGATTTAGCGTCCTATGTGTTGAAATGTGAAGAAAATCTTTAAAAATGCTTGTTGATTAATTAATGTACAAGTTATGATGTCCTTGTAAAATATTGTATTGACTGAATCTTTTATCAAATAATGAATGTATATTGTGTATTAAACATGTAAAAGAGAAAATCTTCACCTTGGTACGGGTGTATCTGCAATATGATTGTAAATATCAGTGAATGTATTATATTTTAAATCAAGTCAGTTTTGTTCAGCAAACTCGCACGGTATATCGCTGTTAGAATACAATTTGAATAACAAAGGTTTGATGGACCTTATGAATAATTTATACAAGGATCCAGCTATTGTATTCTTATATTCATATTAAACAAGCTTGATATTAGTACCTGGCTCTTACAATTATACTAAAGTTTCCCACGGCTATGTATGTAACTACAAGAAATTTAATCAAAACTAATAAATTTAAATACATTTCTGGAAATTGGTAAAATTAGAGATTTATTCCAGATATCTTTATTTCAAGTTGACAGAAATTCTAATAAAATGTATTCTATACTCTATAAACCTTAAGTGTGCAGCAAGCAATCAGACTCTGTTACGAGATCCCTTGTATCCTATAACATTGTGAACTGGTGTTTAGTATTGCGTGAGAGACTAGAACATGATTATACTACATATAGTCTTGATTAAGACCAAATCATTGTACCTCATTTTTCATGATTTTTCAAGATAATTTTTGACTTATTTTGTTGCTTCAACAAGGAAAAGCCTTGAACATAGATTCATTTGAATATTCAGCAATGACTGATTTATTTCCCCGTATGGTCATTATGGCACGCCTCGCATGACAAAACTATGTCGAGTTTTCTCTCTATATGCCGAGTTCTCCTCTCTATATGTTGAGATTACCACTCTATTGGTCGAGAATTCCTGCCTATTGGTCGAGTTGT
>JXSR01S011121.1:1858-24482 GCA_000969725.1 Ophiothrix spiculata
ATGTGAAAACTTAGAAAGCTTAAACGGCAATGTAACTCCACATATTCCTTGTAACTCTGGACACTTGATCCTGAGTTACAATTATTGGAACTAGTGCCCCCCCGGCCCCCCCCCTTTGGGCACGCCACTGATAAGGTATAAGCTTCCAGCTTTTAACTCTAAAATTTTTGGAATATACTTAACATTTTTTAAAAACAGTTATGACAAAATGAATTCTGAATATCTTAACTTTTATGCATGGTGCAAATTACATATAAAATAAATGATAATTATGATAAAAAATGATGGATATTTGGTGCCTAGTCAAGCATTTTGGAAAGTGACTCTATGCAATTCATTATTATTAGAATCATTAAATTTCCTACAAATCAAATCTGTAGGGTGCGCATGATGAGAGCGTGTGCGACTACGCATCTGTAATGATAATGTGCGTCGCGTATCTTGATTGGTTGCTTGACGCGGCGATTGCGTAAAATGAAGTCTTTCGTACTGCGCGAGGCGAGAGGCTTGTTTATTGTACACATTTGTTGCGTTCAAAATTTCATGATTTGTAGGAAATTTAATGACTTCAATAATAGTACATTACACTTGGGAATCAACTGGTACTGTCATACAGGTATAAGTAGGGGCCGAAAAATTTATTTAAATGATTTATCTTTTATTTCATTGCACAGCCAAATAATTATGCTTTATTTACCTCATCACTTTAGGACAAATCCGTTTTTGAGATATCATTGTTGGCGTCCGTGACATAACGCTAAATTTACTTTTGAGATATTGGCAATTTAGTTTAGAAACACTTGAGTATGAGAAAACAATAAACCTTTTTTCCTAAAAATTAAGAAATCAAGTGATTTCGCTCTGAAAAGTTACATTTTTGACCGTAACTTTTCAAGCTCTGATTGATGTCCAACAAAAAGCATCTGAAAGGCAATTTTTCATTAAATTTCAACCTTAAGTTTTTACTTTTTGCCTTGCCACCATAAATAGTAGTATTGAATTGATTCTCTACATTCATGAGACATGTCATGACATACACATTTTATTTTTATGCAAAACTTACCCTGCTGAAAAAGACTCCCCATTGTGCTCTTGAATTTTATTTTAAGCTTATTTTATCGGCTTTTACTTTTTGAACTCCAGATCATTTTACCGATGAAATTTATTCACCATCATCATGATCTTCTTGACAAAACAGATCACAGATCCCAATTCGTGTTGTTTCCGGTTTCTCTTTTATATCTATGTTCACACAACTTCAAGAAAACATAACAAAACTCATCCCCGTGTGTGAATGTCAAAGTTCAGTACTCGCGTATTATGCACTGTTTGTTTGATTTGGCACTCTAGGAAACCTAATATATGTCGAAGGTCAGATGTAAGCTTATTGAAATGTAGATGTTTCGCACTCATTTGAAACAGATTTTTAGCAGCAAAGGTAAGGTGATAATGAGCTATTGTTGGCATTTTTTAAGTAAACAAGTCTGCCTTTCATGTTCTGATGCCCATTTAAATCTCAGAGCATGTAGCGTCATGAGCAAACATTTGGGGGTTAATAATTTGTTGTGGCCTGTGTGCAGTCAGTGCAGTGCAGTGGCAGTGCTATTCCTAACTAGTCTATGATAGGCACAACCACAAAAATCTAAAAATCGTCTTACCTCCGAAGGCACGAACGATCGAATTGTCTCCAGTGTATGGCAGTGCTACGCTGGTACCCTCGATGTTGGCGCTTCACTATAGGAAGAAGCGGACCTACGTCATACGCAGCGGTTACGCAGCACAGTGGTCTAAAAATAGCTCGCGTTGCACTTCGAGCGCGGTGAAAGCAATCAATACTTCAGCCAGTGATATCCCGTCATTTTCTTTCTTTCTTAGCCAGACGAAAATCTGTGAAATGATGAGCTGTTTGTCATTTTGTTAAGACTTGAATACCACACATCTCAATTCTCATATGATTTTGGAATCGAAATATTTTGACAATTTGCTAAAATCAATCGAAGTTTCCGCGAGCCGGCATTTTCTCCATTGAGTTGAATGGGAAGTCGGCAAATGTTTTCACCGCGCTATTTGGACAAACGTCCCGGATGTAAACAAAACGCCCGGATGTCCGCTCCTACCTATATGGTTCAGACTGCCCAGGCCATCACCGCAGGTATTGGCTTGCTCCAGAAACACAAGCCAAAGAAACACAAGCCAAAAACTGCGTTTTTGGCTTGAGGCAAGCTGTGTAGTACAGCCTATCACATAACCGCCATTTGTGCATAAATTGAAAAATACAAATGGTACTTGAAAAAAAAAAGAAATGTTTGATTCCATATTCATGAAAGGAACCTTTTTGAATTAAATTTATGAAACTCGCACTGTTCTGATCAGAGAAATCAAACAGTACGATTCGTTTGTTTACATGGTTACGATTTGTAAACACATCTTCAAACATCATTTTTGTGTGACTAACAACTTCGGGAAGTGTTTATAATAGGTAAATTTATTATAAATATCCTTTGTCATATGTGTGGAGTGTTGCAGTTTGCATCTGATAAATATGATCATTTTTTGGGATATTGGGTATGTGCAATAAATGCGAAAGGTTTGATTATAGGGCTTGCTTCTGGCTGTGGTACACCACAGCCAGATATTTCGGGTAAGTATTGGCTGATCAAAATTAGTCAAATTACACGGCAAACGTTCGTGATTGGAAGGATTTGGTGAAGAGGTTGACAAAATGGCGATGTTTACACGCGCGACCTCTGCATGGCGCCCCACGTTTAACAACGCGTTACAAGCATTCGCACAATCACCAATGCGTCACGCATGTTGTGTGTTTGACGCGGAAAACAAATGCCTTCAGGGCACGGGCCAATCAAGTGCTTAGATTCATTAGCGGATACCTGCGTCTTATGTCAGTGTGGAGTTGGTGAAGACATAAGAGGCCGGGGACCAGCATATGGCAGTGCCAGTAGTGACAGTCCAGGCCATCCTCTGGGATGTTCAGATGTTGTATCCACATGCAATCTCATGCTCATGATTAAAGGGTTCATTCATATATTCTGTGTGTAATCCCCGGGTGTAATCGGGCGGGATGACGAGTCGGAGCATCGCTTCTTGATCGCAAAACACGATCTGATTCACTGCGATTGATAATCTTGTAGAAATTCGTTCAAAGGCTGCGAGAATCTTTGATTCATCATTCTCGCAAATCTACGGGGGTGAATCTTTGCAAGAATCTTTTGATTCTTTTATATTCATACACAGTGTATTCTACTAACTTTACGAGAATCTATTCTCTCAAAATCTTCTAAGGGGAATAGCTCTGTGAGAATATAGATTCTCGGATTCTTGCGCCGAATTTTTAGCCCTGGAAATTCAAAAAAAGTAAAAAATCGAGAATGGCTCAAATTGAGTGAGAAAGTTTGTATATCATTTTATGATGGCGATGTGACTATATCTATTGTTGTTGGATTTAATTCGTGAACGCGTGTTTATAGCAAGTACGCAGTGATCTCTGACGCGAGCATATATTTTCAAGGTTGTTTAGTTCGTGTGTACGCACAAGGCTCTGAGTATACGCGTTCACGAATTAAATCCAACAACTATAGTGATATAATTTCTTATCCTAAATTTGTACCTCAGATGAATTTCCAAGATCAAGTAAAAGCTCCTCATGATAATTTAATAAGACAATTTCTAGAATCAAAAATTATATTTTGTTTGCCCATCACATCTAAACAATAGGCTCACCCCGGGGCTCACCCCCTCATTTTGTTTCTTTTTGGGTCAGAATCAATCCTGCAAAATTAAAAAAAAAAATCGAAAACAATTTAGGGGGCGCTACCGGCTGTTTAAGTTTTGTGTACAAAGTCTATAAGAATTTTGGGCTCTCCTCTTTGTCATCAAAAAAAGTCATGATTTATTCTTTCTGGAAAGCTAAAAATTGCCAAGTATATTTAGCAATGTGTCCTTTAAATAAAACAACACGAAAAAGTTCACAAAATTCCCTCATTTTTTAGTAAATTAAATCACCTTTTTCTAAAAACCATACATTTGGTGCAAATCAGAACTTTATCAGAACAGCCAAAACATTCAGCAATGTTCAGTGGCTTCAAATCAAAAGAAAAATGTGTTGTTGGTCTTGTTCCTTTCATTGATAAAAGTACGTGGCATATAGTTACAGATTACCAGACAACAATTTTTATTTTAATTTGGCCACATTACATTAACAAATCAATCTAATCCTTCTTGTGGATTTGATTTATGCCAGGGTCACTGGCCAGTGGATAACAATAGACATTGATGGGATAGCCTTTTATAAACCTCAATTAGTTACATAACACTTTATGAGATGGAACCACTGTAACAATACAACAATTATGGAAATTGTAGTGACCTGCAGTAGTGACCTAGGGGGGGGGGGGTCCCAAGATACAATCTCCCTGCTGATCTGCTTATGAATAAGACTCCCTCTGCAAGGTTTTTTACATTTTTGGTATTTATACCCCACAATGAACTTAGGTGTTTTAGGTAATTAGGTTTTATTAAACATTGACTCATCCCCCAACACCTCCATAATTTGTACAGACCAGACAAAAGTTTAACAAAGTGAAAAAAGTAATTTAAAATAATCACTCCAAAACTCCATTGACTTTGTACACAAAACTTTAACAGCTGGTAGCGCCCCCTAAACTTTTTTCAATTTTCTTTAAATTTTGCAGGATTGATTCTGATACTAAAAGAAACAAAATAAGGGGGTGAGCCGTAAAAAATAAGAATATATATTTTTGTGAATCAGCCTACTAAAAAAGGTAAGGTACTTATAAGATTTGAAACTAGAAACACTGTTTTCACACAATTTTTTTCCTCCGGAGAAAAAAATTCAAGCTGGTTGCAATTTTCTCCAATAGGCCTATTCTACAAAATCATTGAATACTACAAGTAGGTTATTATACTATTCGGGTGGGTCTGGAAATAAATTGTCGGGGAACGACGGGATCGGTGTACATAAGAAAAAACTTGCCCCACAGGGTGTTACCTGGTACATGTATATAAGCCTATTATAGGCCTATATATTGGTAAGATCTAATGAGAATATAGGCATACTTGGATGCTTTTGGTAAATATTAGTTAAATGTGCATTCTGAATTAGTAAATCACTTGGTTATTTTGTAGTTCAATGAACCTTTGCGTATCCTACCTGAGGAGGGATTCGTTTTTGATCTAGTCGCAACAACATCGTTTTGAATTGGAATAAATTCAACTTTTCTTGCAACAGACCATCGTGGCAATAATATGCAAATGCTACATTACTGCAACACAAACTTTGAAATGCTTGGTTGTCTGCCGCAACTGCAAGCTTGGTCGTTTTCCACAATGACGGCTAAAGTGTGAAACCACCTTAAAGAGTGGCATACACAGCCAAATTTGAAATGAAAATAATCCTTGAGATGGAAAATAGCTTTCAAGATATAGCGCTGTACGTTGCCAACAACAGAGAATGACTGAGTGATCAGACTCGGAGTATAGTGGTTTTGGAGTAGCTGTCGCATTCGCATGTCATGGTTAACGGTTGTTGCTTGTAGCTGTTGTAGACCACTGTATGCAATGGGGTTTGAACCCCCACCCTTTTTATTTTAAGCCCACCTTTTTATGAAGATGCCATTTATGTTGAACATTCTCTGAACCCCACCCTTTTAAAAATTTCATAAACTTTTTCATTTTCATGGGGTACTGAAAAGCCTCTTGCACAGAGCCCAGTTATTTGTTAGCACCAAAATAGTCAGAATTGGTCAGTCAGTGTGTCTCAGCTTTGGTGCTGCTGCACATGCAGCCTCGCTGCTTGGTTACTAAATTGATTCAATCACTGAATTTAATTTGGTCATTGGAGTTATTAGACAGAGGGGAGGTTGATCAGTGATGGTGTTTGTAGAAGGATCTGGGCAAGATCAACTGAATCCCACTCTGGTTCATTTTAAAATTAAGCTAGCTACAATGTAGCTCAGCAATGTAGATCTGCATAAATGACAACAACACAGTGTTCGAAATAAATGCATATAGCATTTGCTCAGTGTGCTATAAGTTTTTGCATGTGCATGCAATTTATTGTGTTTTCAGCCAAATTTTGATGAATTGTCTCATTAGTGCATGTAAGTTTTAGTTTCTATATTTTGACAACTGCAACATCATCTAAGGTTTTAAGTTGTGAATTTTCTGTGAAAATCATAGAATCTGGGGTATAACTGCAGAATCTGCGGAAAATGCAACTCAAGCAAAAGAAAAAGACCTTAAATCTTATCTCTATTGAATATGTTAATTCTGATTCTCAGAGCTCCTCAGCATAACTTTAAATTTTATGCAACCACACCCTTTTTACTTCAACCCCCCCCCCCACATAGTCAAGTCATAGAAATGTGTACACGTAGTAAAGCTGTCATTTAAGCTATCTAAGTTTTGACATAAAATATTTGAAAAAATAAAAAAAACTAGTAAAATTCCTCTCAGCATAGGCAACATCTTTACAACCCTAATTTAAACCCAAAGATGAAATTTATCACTCAAAATCGGGACGTAAACAAAGTTGAGGTTGTCGAATTCGGAAACCTAATGTTACAGCATACAAGGTAAGTTTGGGCCCCAATATCACACATTTATAAATGTTACTAAATCAGCTATCATGAGATGAACAAGACTCTTACGGAGCATACTGGTCATAAAATTTGTGAACAGCTTCAATATTTTGGCTGGATTTGAGGTGTGAACTTTCCCAAGATGGTCTGTATAGAAAATGGCAGTTTTACTACAGCATTTACCATGACTTTACACTATAAGTCAAGTCATGTTCAAGTCATGTTGATGACTTGACACTAAGTCTAGTCATGATGCCAGGACTAAATGTATTTCAACTCAGCATTGCGATCATCATGACAAAATGATATAGATTGATGTAAGTAGATCATTCCTGCAGTATGTTGATAGTAGTACTCTGTGCAAATGGATAGTGGAATTTACCTCAATTTTTTATCATAAAAAATATGAGTGTTTTTTACGTCACCCATTGTGACTTGCCTCCATATGTAGGCCCTATTTATTTTGTTGATATGATTTATGTTTTGAATCTGTTTGTTTTTATCTTTCCTCACAGAACATCTAAAATGTGATCTAATTTAATTAATAATGATATGATGTTACATGTAGACATTTGAAATCCCAGCAATGGCAAGGCAACAATCCAAAGAAACATTTCGGGAGAAATTCTCCAAGATTTTAGGCATCAACAAGACACCAATCAAAGCTACATCAGCTGCCAATCAGAAGTCAGAGGAGTTTTTGATAACACCGAATCTTTTGAAGGTATGCAAACTTATATCACATTAGTTATCTTGTTTATGCCCTTGACCAGTATGATAAAAATTGATTTTCCTTGTACATTTTGTTCAGATAGCTTTTTGTGTGCACAATGCACATGTCTTAATTAGTTGCAGGTTTGTAACTTTTTGTTAGCATCAGTCTGTTACACAATTATATTCATTGCAATATTACCATCTTAGTTTTAATTAATAGCAAAATTGTTGCCAGTAAAATCATGCTCATTGCAGTGACTAAAGTTAGCCACTAAACTCAGGACAATTAATTGTAAAAATGTTAATACTCAAAGCAATACTATAAGATACCAATTAAAATAGTGTCCCCATTATCCATTTATTGTTTTGACTGATTGGGTTTTGCCTTTAGTAGATAGATATTGATACCCCCAAACTCCAAATGATTTGACCTAATTTACATATTTTTCCAATACATGGAAATTTCTCGAAATAAATTCGGGATCATAAATTTAATCAATCATGTATAAGTAAAGAAAAGTGTATGTGCATTTGGTGTATTCATTCAAACAAGTTCAGAGAAAAATATGCATATTGTTGATGGATGCCTTATATTAACCATAATTCATCAATAAAAACTGTTTTAATTCAAATATATATTTGAAGCAAATCTTACTAAAAGTGTAGCCAGTCAATAGGTGTGTTCAAATGCTTTGTAAATTATCTCATTAAAAGACAAAAGATCTTTGTTTACAAAAGTTTACAAAATTGTAATTGACTAAAAATAGTAATGAATTAATCTTACCGCACAAAAGAGACCTGTCAATCAAAGTATGGAATAGGCTATTGTCTTCTATGATAAAAATTAAAAGCTAAGAATCCAGATATTTTTTGCATTTGCTTTCGCACATGTAAACATAAAAGAATTGTTAAAGATTACAATACAAAGTCTCAAATGTGGATTATCTATACTTATTGACTCCAGTGAATAGAATAGGTAATGGGTTAAAAAAATGTTTTCGATATGCATGCCTATGCAACTGCAAAACATTTAAAGTACGCTAGTGAATGGAGTGGATGTAAATGAACTGTGCTCCAAATTAAAGATGCAATATATGTACCGTATTCATTCTAATAGGCGCCCGTGCTCCAATAAGCGCCCACCCTTGAGTTTTTGAATTCCAAAATTAGAGAATTAAGTATTTTTCATCAAATATACATGAAATTGAAGTCACAAAAAAGCAATGATTGGCTTAGTTATTAGATCAAACCGTGAAAAAGCTTGGATTTTTATTCAAGATATTATATTATGGTCTCAACTGTGAACAGGTAACATTCTTAAGCTTAACATGTGCAAGTACGGCCTTCAAGTAAATGAATTAATGAATATCGTGAGTGATCCGTACAAAACACATGTCGAAAAAATAAGCGCCCACCCAAAATGACTTTGTTAAGCGCCCTGGGCGCTAATTAGAACAAATACGGTACTCAAATTATACCCAAAAGAGTCTACATGTGTAGTAGAAAGGCATTATTACACACATTTGCTTTTATTCAGTGGACCATTAACTCAACTTTTACCTTACCAAGTAAGTATTTTTGTGCATATTTCACTCTCTACAGCAGATATTCTCAATTGGACTAAATCAGGTCCATGTTAGTTCGATTAATAGAACCCTTGTTTTTTCGGGTGACACAAACCAATAATGAGGGATATAACTGACAAGTCTAAAGATCTAGAAAACCACTAACTACCTACCTCAAAGAGTGAGATCAGTGGGCTATCTAGAAACATTGACTTTCCTAGTAGTCAGTGGATGGACTATAGTGTGATTGTGGATTTATTTTGTGGATAGTATCACCAAAACACAAAGGTCCTATGGATTGGACTACCTCCATGTATGCTCCTTTTAACTTATTCTCCACTCTCCGTATAGTTCTTGAGCAAATATAATTAGAACCCTTGGTCCGTTGAGTGAGTTACAAAATGTCTAACTGTTTTCTTTATAGGAATTATCAACTGAAAGTCCTCTCAACCAGAGAGTGAGAGTATTACGAGATTTGTGTGATCTTGTGTCTACCAAAAGGATAGAAGATGTAAGTACAATGTTAATATAACCCACCTGTCTGTACCTCTCCCTCCCCAAAGAAAAAGAATAAATGAATATTTCATAAAAAGTTTAGATTTTTCCTTTGTATGTTGGTGTACTTCATAAGTAATACATCAGCATAACATACTGTCAACCGGTTAAAATAACAAATTAAAATAAAGGTTTAATACAATGCATTGAGAGGCAGCAAAAATATAAATTAAAATGAAAATGTTATGAATTAAATACTGGATATGAAATTATATAAGTTGATCATTAATGTTTTTTGCTTTGCAAATGATCATCCAAACAGTATACATTCCTTGCCAATTGACACCTGTTCCATCATCTCCAATCAGTACCAACAGATCTCTTCAGTGCCTCAAGATTGGTGCTTTCTTATGTGGGGTTAAATGACTAAGACTATGGGGTATACTTTTCCTGTATTAGTATTAGCCTGCAAATCTAGTTGTCTTTTGTCTTAATTTGATATTGTTGATGGTATAAAAATAAAGAATTTGCCAAAGTGTTTAGGTTGATTCTAATTGTGATAGCCTCTTATGATAATAACAACTATGAGTGTAGATATTTTATCACTGCAGTGATTGCGTTTATATTTCAGAATGGTATTGAAGCCTTATGGTTGACAATAGCTGACTTACTAGATGGCAAGGTGCCTGCTGAGAGCAGACATATGGTCCTCAACTTCCTCAAGTGTATCATCAAGGGCCAGGTAAATATGACAGGCAAATGGTTATGCCAATGCAGGAAAGTTAAAGACTTTAAAGTACAACAGTTGCAATTTTTCATAAATTCACATGACACACCAGTGTACAGTTTTGGATTAGAGATCTTGAAATGGGTGTTGTGACACCTATACCCGAAGAACCACAATTTTTAGTGTGTTTTGCATTCTGGTCACGCAGTGTTAAATAAACATAATACTTGGCAGCCATTGCATAGTATGACTTTCTTGCATTCATGTGATAAAAATGCCATTTGTAGTAAGGTTACAGTGCATTGAGAAATAGCAAAATTAAAGAGTTTTACACCCGGGGTGGGTTCTTAGATTTTGGTTGTGTACGGACACAGGGCCGAAGAATTTGACCACCACCATGACCACCCAATATGTAAACTTGAGAAAGTGAGAAAATGCTACCCATTTGTGAACTGCACTTTTACTTTTTTATTCATTCTGTTTGATAAATAACAATAACTTTTAAATAGGTCTTTTGATACAAAAGTTTTAATATCCAATATGGCTTTAAATGTATAATTTGGTAAACAACACAATAAGAACGCAAATATAATTAACCTACGATTGTCACATACAAGTGTATGTGCATATGCAAGTGTGTGCATATGCACAATCTAACAAGGAAACAGGCTGCAGAAAACAAATAACCCTTTTACAGATTTTTGCCCACATTAAATTTAATGTTTTGCACCTAATTTGAAGATGGAAAAAAACATTTGTGGTTTTTCATTTGGGTTTTTTGGGTCAATTTTTGGTTCTGTTGTAACCCTCTATTAGTTGTGCAAATCCCATCAAATGGGATGGGAAATACCTTGGTCACTTAAGTGTTAAATTCACTTTTGTATTTCTGTAACAATTCATATTCTTTATTCCATAAAAACTACATCAAAAATATAACAGCAACACAAAAAACAGACTTTATGGAGGAAAGAACTGGAAGGCCAGTAAGGCCTGAAATTGTTCTTCCCTGTTAAGCAAAAACAAAACAAAACAAAAATCATAAGTTTCAGACAAATGCATAATATGCTGACAAACAGTTAACTACCTGACAACACACTCATTCAAACAAGACAAAACAAACGACGTGCTCAAAGTGGTTTAGAATTTAATTATAATTCTTAATAATATTTTGCTTAAGTTGGTTCCGAAATTGTTTTACACTTTTTGATTCTTTTATCTCACATGATAATGAGTTCCAAAGGAGAGGGCCACGTGATCGGATGGAACCGTCAGTAAATGATTTTTTATGAAAAAGTGATGTTTAAATCATTCACTTGTCTTGTTTGTAGTCGTGAATATCAGATCGTTTTTTAAAATAGTCGTTAAACAGTATAGGTAAATCATTAATATGATATTTAAACATAAAGACGCCAAGTTCAAGGGTACATGTATCTGTTACAGTTAAAATGTTGTTGTTCGCAAAAAGAGGAGCTGTATGACTACGAAAGTGACTTTTAGATATTGTCCTAATTGCCCATTTTTGCAATTTGATGACTTCATCAAGATAAGATTTGCAGGTTTTCCCCAAATTAGGATTGCGTAGTTAAGATACGGTGATACTAGTGAACTAGGGTGTGGAGAATACGGGTTGGAATGGAGTACTTAAGTTTGTTCATGACACCAATATTCCTTGATAAAGTTTTTGAAATGCAATCAATATGATTTTTCCAGGTCAAACATTCGTCAATTAGTACACCAAGAAATTTAGTATTTTTCACTCTTTCTAAGACTGTATCGTTTAATATAACTGATAAACTACTACTAGTTTTGACTGAAGTCATGTGAGACGTTCCCATGATCATAAAGTTCGTTTTAGTGGCATTCACTGACAATTTGTTTGCTTTAAACCAATTTGAAACTTCATTCAGTTCTTTATTTACTATGTTTATATTGTTGTTGATATCCTTACTTGAGTAAAGAATAGTGGTGTCATCCGCAAACAATATAAAATCTAGAATAGATGATGTATTTGTAATATCGTTTACATACAATATAAATAATAACGGTCCCAAGATCGATCCCTGTGGGACACCACATACAATATTTTTCATATCTGACGTATGATCGTTATAGTATACAAATTGTTTTCTATTTTTAAGATAGCTCTTAAACCAATTCAGTACAATGCCACGGAAACCATAGTGTTCTAATTTATGTATCAATATGTTGTGGTCAATTGTATCGAAGGCTTTAGAGAGATCTAAAAATATACCAATAGTTGTTTCATTTTGTTCTACAGAATTATTTATCTTATCAACAAGTTGTGCAATAGCCATATACGTAGAATGATTCGGACGAAAGCCACACTGCTTATTATTTAGGATTTTGTTTGCATCAATGTAATCAATCACCTAATCCATGTGCATTTTATTTCCTTCTACATTTGCAGCAAGATCGTCTTGGACTGATGAGAGAGTATTTCTTCAATGTCCTCAGGGATCACAATATTTTTGAAGACCTGCCTCTAAGGTATTTTTCTACACATAATGTCTTAATTTCAAAGAGTACAATACAAGCAAATGAGTATGCAATGCAAGTATCTAACATATTCACCAGCCACCATAACTTTAGAGATGCATGGTTACTGGTTATTCATGGTCACACTTGCAGATTCACACACACCAGATTTCTATACAAAAAAACAAGCATCATACAACCATGATTTAATTGTTATCAAACGGTCAACCTAAAAAATTGTAGAGCAATTTGCAGTAGATTTATGAATGTAGAAATAACCTTGAAATACCATCAGGATGTTCTAAGTCAGGGAACAGGTGGATATAAAGACTTTGACAAATGTCAATTGGTGTTTCAAAATTGTTCATGCTTTTAAGAAGTTTGGTCCAACATATGGAGGCAAATTGAAGGCCACTAATGTTATGACCTATCACATTTCCGAATGTGATAGACAGAATACTATTGTAACGATGATACAACCAGAAAACTGATAAATCCAGCCCTAGAATTTAAAGTTTCTTGTATTATGTGAAGAAGTGTAAGTGACAGTTACACCAAGTAAGTCAACATTTTCAAAACTAATTTTTAGTTGATTCTCTTTTGTGAAATAGGTTGGATTTATTCCGAGCGTTGAGTGATCATGGGAAGAATCTGCTTGACTTTGAGGAAGAAACTGGTCCGTTTCTTCTCCAATGGATGCCGGATGTCATCAGCTATGGAAAGTAAGTACTGAGTGATCATGGCAAGAATCTGCTTGACTTTGAGGAAGAAACTGGTCCGTTTCTTTTCCAATGGATGCCGGATGTCATCAGCTATGGAAAGTAAGTACTGAGTGATCATGGTAAGAGTCTTCTTGGTTTTAAGGAAGAAACTGGTCCGTTTCTACTTCAGTGGATGCCAGATGTCATCAGCTATAGAAAGTAAGTACTGACTAGTCATGGCAAGAATCTACTTGACTTTGAGGAAGAAACTGGTCCGTTTCTTCTCCAATGGATGTCAAATGTCATCAGCTATGGAAATTAAATACTGAGTGATCATGGCAAGAATCTACTTGACTTTGAGGAAGAAACTCAAATGTCATCAGCTGTGGCAAGTAAGTACTGAGTAATCATGGCAAGAGTCTACATGGCTTTGAGGAAGAAACTGGTCCGTTTCTTCTCCAATGGATGCCGGATGTCATCAGCTATGGCAAGTAAGTACTGAGTGATCATAGCAAGAGTCTACTTGACTTTAAGGAAGAAACTGGTCCGTTTCTTCTCCAATTGATGCCGGATGTCTTCAGCTATTGCAAGTAAGTTCTGAGTGATCATGGGAAGAACCTGCTTGACTTTGAGGAAGAAACTGGTCCGTTTCTTCTCCAATGGATGCCAGATGTTATCAGCTATGGAAAGTAAGTACTGAGTGGTTATGGCAACTTGACAAAAGAGTCTACTTGACTTTGAGGAAGAAACTAGTCCTTTTCTTTTCCAGTGGATACCAGATGTCATCAGCTTTGGGAAGTAAGTACTGACTAGTCATGGCAAGAATCTGCTTGATTTTGAAGAAGAAACTGGTCTATTTCTTCTCCATCAGCTATGGGAAGCCTAATGGGAAGTAAGTACTGAGTGATCATGGCAAGAATCTGCTTGACTTTGAGGAAGAAACTGGTCTATTTCTACTTCAGTGGATGTCAGATATCATCAGCTATGGCAAGTAAGTACTGAGTGATCATGGCAAGAATCTACTTGACTTTGAGGAAGAAACTGGTCCGTTTCTTCTCCAATGAATGCACATCATTTTCTGCTCACAAACCATTGTTATGTTGACAAAATTAAATAATAAAGATCGGGTGAACAAAAGTCCATAGTATTATTGTTCCAGAGATTTACAAACGTGTTTGATACTTTCTGTATTCCAGCTTCATTCATTATAGTAACACAAAAATAGAGGTAAACCATTTCAAATTAAAGGTGTGCTGAAGTAAATGATAATAATAGTGGCAAGACACATATTTACTCTTGCATTCTTACCCAAATTACAAAAACATTTCTTTGTTTGTTCCTTTGTAGCAAAGCTAGCATGTGTGTAAAATACATTCAAAGTTGTATCTCTTCATTTCACTCTTTTATATTTTCAGAACATCAGAATTCCTCAATCTTCTTGTGAATGTGATTAAGTTCAACTCCTGCTACCTGGATGATGATATAGTCACAGGACTCGTACAGTAAGTCATTGATCTTGGGAACAGATCAACAAATTTAAAAATAGGAATAATTACTCAATGTCATCTTGTTGGTATTGTACCTTGGGTCTTTTTTCAGCACTTATTTTTAAGGGTTTTGTATGTGGAGAGCCGTGCATTTAAATGAGTGATGGATTACGGGAGTGCGATAGTAGGGTTGTGGTAGTTTTTCAATTTTTTTCCCTGCGTGAGAAAGTACGCAAAATACTGTCATGCGCATCAGTTTTAACTGACCACTGTCCATGTTGCTGAAAAATTAGTAAATGGTTTGTTAATGTAGTAGCTATTAAAAAGTCCTTCCAAGAGGAATATTTCTGTGTATATTTGTGCAAGCTTGGACTGGTAGAAATCGAACACCTAGGCTCAAAACATTGGATCCTCCTCACTGAGCACCATTTTTATGAAGAGATATCTGACTGTTACAGTTGAGGATTCTTAAGGATACTTTATATACATATAGAGTCTTTACCTGCTCATTTTATCAGGAGTAGCATATGTACAAGACTGCGTGTCCACAGACATCAATAAATTGTACATCAGTGATTTCTAAGTCGCACCATCTCTCTTTTTTGATTGCAGGCATACTTGCACTGTTTGTAACCGTACTGATAAAGAAGAAGACATTGATCAATCTCTCAAGGTCTTGGATGCTGTAATTTGTTATAGCTGCCTTCCTACTGAATCCCTATTTCACTTTATAACTGCCCTGTGTAGAACAGTCAGCTTACCCAAATTCTGTGAACCAAGCTGGAAGGTGGGTATCCTGATTAAATATGGATTATGATTGACTTTGAGTATTTTTAGGCATGCACACCCTTGTCATGATGGTCGCAATGACATGCTGTTTTGTGATGGAATAAATTGAACATTTCTCATGACAGACCATCATGGCAAATGCAAATGAGTAAATTGCGACAGCTCAAAATTGCTAGTTTGTGGTTGTCTGCCACAGCTGCCAACTGCAAAAGCAACTCTGAACCTACCTTGACACAGGGATGAGAAACCTGTTTTTAGCTGATTTCCTCGTTTTTTGTCATGTTCATGTGCAGAAATTTTAGCTTTTTTATTCATTTTTAGCCCATTTTTGACCTTTTACCCAACTTTCCGACGCTTTTCCTCGTTTTTGTCAACTGGCCTCTCACATCCCTGTTAAACACCCTGCAAGCTCATTGTACCATGCTTCCTCCGATGTCGTGCCTTGTGGTCACCTATTTTGCCTCTATTTCCTTTCTTTTCAGTTGATGAGGAACCTGTTGGGAACTCACCTGGGACACAGCGCCATCTACATCATGTGTTGCACAATGGAAGACAGGTAAGGCCTAAAGATGTGTGTTTTTTTTTTTCGGGGGGGGGGGGGGGGGTAACAGAAGAAGAAAAGGGCAAGTCTGAGTTGTTTTAGGGTTGATAAACTTCACACTGTTCCACTCTGAAATGAATAGTACAACTTCTACTATATACTTTGATCAACACCAAATAGGCAGGCCTCTTCACATCGTAAATTAATACAGATAAGCGTGTGGGTACCTGAACACAGCACAACTGCATGAGACGCAGCGTGCAAAGTATGTGTGACTCGCGCATCAACATCTATGACGTGCGTGTAAGTGGGATTATGTTTACTTGAGGGAAGGCCTCATAATTCCTGCCTATTTAGTGTTGATCAAAGTATAAATAGGATACTTTACTCTTATAAATAGGACATAGCACTCCTTATTGTGGAATTACATGATATTCCAAGTATTATTTTTTAAATTGAGAAATAATTGTAAGCATCAAGGTATAGAAAAAAAATCAACCTTTCTGGGAACTTTTATTGTGCTGATGAGAATTTTCTGGGAGATTTATGAAAATATGCACGCAAAACGTGCATCACACCCCAAAATTTGTGCATTTCACCCCAAAATTTGGCTTATTTATTTCAAAATTCACAGAAAAAATCATCTATCGTCAGAAATTTTCGTGATTTTCATTATTATTATTTGACTTTATATTAATATCAATATTTTATTTAAGTTTTCTAATTTTTTTTCTGGGACTTCATTTTCTTTTCTGGGAACGGCGCGGCCACGTTACCGCGGATTTCGATGCCCTGGTAAGCATGTTTCATTTGTCCCTAGAACATTTATTTCACATGTTTAAGGTGTTACTCAATGTTTTTGTCAGTTGTGGCATTTGATAATAATATCTTGTATTTGTATTTTCCATCAATAGTGAAAACATTAACGATGTGATACTTATCCGTGGAGCTGTATTCTATGTGGGAATGGCGTGCTGGGGATCTAAGAGAGTCGCCTCACTCAAACATAACTTTACATCTGTTTTACCATCATTTGAAAAGGTATGAAATTGCACACATTATGCATTTAAAGAATAAAGGTTAAGATAAAAAAATATGAGACTGACCATTGGAATTTAGAAGCTGTCAGATATAAAACCGTAGGGCATAGCCAAACTTCTGAAATTATTGCTTATTTATGTCCATGATGCATAAAATAAGTAAACGAAATAATATACTCATCAAAAATGGCAAGGGGTTTTGAATCACTTCATAAAAGTACCTTTATGTGCCAGATCAATAAGATATGTAAAGCTTTTGTTGAACATAGTATAGTGATACCATACTCCATCAATGGAGTGGTGATTTGACCGAGAATGCGGCTATCGAGTCAGTCAAGTGCTATTGCTTGCGTATGCACAATTTGGCGGACAAACAGTGGCGTAGCCAGACTTTTTGGCCAGGAGCAGCAAACGCGTTTCATCCCGATGACAAATGCATTTCGTCCTGATTTTTCTGACATGTCAGATGCATTTAAAAATCAATGTAAATAATATGTTTAATTCCATATTAAAGCTGACAAGCAAAAAAAAAAAGGTTTGTGCACATTTTTATTGCACATTCTTAGTAGTTTTGGGACACATTTATCCCCAAATACCTGTAGTTCAATCAGGAAAAAGCCCTACAAGGATAAAAATCACAATTACGGGCACGTAGGGATAATTTTGTGACCAAGAAGGACAAATTTATGAGGATTGATCGGTCCTTTTCCTCATAATTTTCCTAATATTACCTGTTTATATTTCTTTTTGTCCCTTTTATTCCCTTTTCGTCCAGATTTTCCCACCAAAAATTTTGTTAGGGGGGCCCTTGCCCCAACCTGGCTACGCCACTGGTCTGCGGACAAATGTAAGATACATATTGCATTGTAGTCAAGTAATTGCACTCTGCGACCAGAACACAAAGTGGGGTCATTACGCACATGTCCCAAAACTTCGCCAAATGTTTTGAGTGCAAAAAATCCCGTTTCCTATCTGTACTTTCTTTTATCTATGAGTGATACATAATAAAGATGTGCTTCTTGTTTTGATTGCAGGCACTGGCTGGAGAGAGTGCTGTAGTGGCCTATGAAGTAACACTGTCTCTGCAAAGATTAGTGACTAAATATGGCAAAGATATCCAGCCTGTGACTTGGGATATCATTCTCACCATTATACAGCAGCTCTTTGATAATATACAGGTACGAGTGCAAAGTTATTATGTGGTCAGTAAAATAGTTGTGAAAGAGTTTCAATTATTTGACTTTGGAAGGCTGTATTGAATGTACTTTACTTAAAAGCATTGATGCAGACAATATAACATAGTTCTGGACACATATCATAAGGATATATAGATGGAAAGCTGACCTAAAATAGATTCATTATGATCAGTAGATAAACCAATAATTATTCACTTACCATGATGCACAGAGATGGGATGCTGTATCAATTTTACATGTGTTTGATAAATTGTTGACCAACCGAAAAGAAAAAACCCTATGAAGGAAAAGAATGTCACTTTGAAACAGTCATCAAACGCCAACATCAATTCACTCTATACTCTATATACCTGGAAGTGAGCAGCCAATTAGCACACCGTAACTATATAAATATTACCATGGGGGGATATAAATTAGTCTGTATTTTTTATATCATAACAACATACCTAATGTTGCTAAATATTTTAAGGTGTAGGCTCTGATCACATTCTCATCCACGGCTCAACCAGAAGTATTGCATTTTTTGATGTCAAATAAAAGCCCAAATCACTACAAGAGATATTTGATTGTTTTGATTTGGATGTTGCGGGGAAGTTGTGAAGGCTGGAGCGGCCGATCGACCTAGCGGTCCGTAGAAGAGTATTGAAAAAAAACCGCAAAAAAACGACCGACCGACCCTCTTTGAAAAAAGCTGTGGAGGGCAACCAAACAATTTTTTTTTTGCCTTATGCTGAAGGTTTCTTCATGTGGTAGCAACAAGATTAATCAAAATAATACCAAAATTATGAAAGATTCATGCACAAAATATATTAATGTGCAGTGATCAATCCTAATCAATCATTGCTACTCTCTTACACAATACAAAAACACCAGTTTACAATGTTATAGAATACAAGGAATATGCTATATGGATCTTGTAACAGAGTCTGATTGTTCATTGTGTACTTCAAGGTTTATAGAGTATAAGCATTGAGAAACTATTACAGAATTTTGAAAATATGAATCAATAGAAAACTCAAATATTGTTGTCATAATGGCTATTTATTGCTTTATTTTGGCAGACCTTTGCTGCATCACATGAATACTTGCCAGATCAGCTACAAGACCTATTGAATACAGTAGAGATGCTTCATGAAAACAAGACCTTCCTGGGATCAGCTACAAAGCTGTTTGCCATCGTAGAAAACTTTGCTGTTTTGAGACCCGTAAGTTAATTTCCGGGAATGATATGTAAATTAAAGTACTGTTATATCCACAGACCAAGTTTGGTTAACCAGTTGCTTTATAAGTGAGGAAATGACCTTCGATGCAAGACTATATTTTGCATGTAAATGCTATGAGAGTCTATTTAGTGGTGTGGTCTCGTATATACACTCAAAGAAAGGAATGAGATCAATATTAATTATGCATACAAGTACATAAATTGAGTTCTTTTTTTTTTTTTCGTAGGAGCGTTCAGTGTTGTCACTGGTTGAATTCCGAGCACAGAGTATCCACCCTACCAAAGCCGATTGGATCCAAAATCTGCAAACCTTAATGAATAGATACTTCGAGAAGGAACTGCGTACCACCATTAGGGAAGCCACGCTGCGAGTATTGTCATCAGTCCTGAGTTCAACAAGTCATTTATACGAGGTAATGTGTTTTTTATCAAATCTACAAATCTTAATGAATAGATATTTCCAGAAGGAACTGCGCACCACCATCAGGGAAGCCACGCTGCGAGTATTGTCCTCAGTGCTGAGTTCAACGAGTCATTTATACGAGGTAATGTGTGCCAATGCGAGGGGTGTTCAATAAGTTTATGGCCTGAGGTAGAAGGAGGTGAGCCATTCAGTTATTGATATGTAATGTAGTTCAACTCATTTGAATATCTGGGAAGTTTCAAGTAAATATCTGCTTTCATTTTAATTTTACAGAAACTTAAAACTTGCTTATTAGAGGTTTCTTAAGTTTATAATTAAGCATTAAAAATAATAAAAAGTAACCATTCTGATAACAAGAATTCCCATATCTATCTTCTTCCCAAAATTCCACAGCCCAATTATTTTCATGCTAATTGAAAGATTTTAAGTCTTGTCACCCTATCTTTATTGAATTTGTTGGGTTAAGCGCTTGGGAGAAGGATTTTACAGTTAATATTGACCCCCTTAATCCCATTTTGACCCTACAACAAATTGCGGGACATTTTGAGCATACCTTGCTGTTTTTCAAGTCCTTCAAGGAACACAAAACCATTGCCTTGGTTACCAGAAAAGTCTACTCCTATCTTCTCTTCTATCACATAGCATTAAGGTTGATCCTCCATGTAGTTGCCATGTGTGAATCCATTTTGTTGTTTGTATGCAGGATGATTTGATTGAGTTGGTAGTGCTGCCTCAGCTTGGCCAGATTGCTGATGACCCTGATCCCAGAGTACGCAATATGGGCGTCCAGCTACTGGTTGATGTGGCACAAGTTTGCCAGACGCAGAGATGCCAAGATCTGCTGGACATCATTAAAAAGGTCAGATTTTTGCTTAGAGTTTATATCAAATCAAAAACAAGTAACATGGTATTTGGAATTATGTGATTGTGATGTGTTTTACAATATTTCTTGGACTTATGATAGATGAAGATCAAACATGGAAAACCATTATGATGCAATTACAAGACCACCTCTCATCTCAAGAAATACTGGTGTGATGACAAAGTTGATAAATGTAGCACTGTCTTCAAATAAATATTATATATACATATATTCCTCACAGAGTTTACCATGGTTTGCCCATGGCAAGTAGCACAAATACAAATTATTTAGTAAAACACTCTAGCTACAGAAATGGGTTATTAGCCCAACTAAATGTATAGATGCAGGATATTAAGAAAATTAAAAATGTAAGGAATAGGATTATTAACAAAACCTACAGTCTGTACAGGAAGTTGAGAGATCATGTCATCATTCCTCATACTTCTCTTGTCATGACAATCCTCTATTCTCTAAGGGAGGAGACCATTGATATGTACATTATTTGAAAGTGATTGGGCAAATTTCAAAAAGTGTACTTCTCTCCCATAAGCCTATGCTAGCAAAACTATATATATATTGGTCAATGTAAACAAAGATACAGAATAGGGATTGATTGCATTTATACAAGCAATGGACTTGCACTCTGGAGTTGGGATTACACCATTTGATAAATCTTTGTTTGGCCTATAGGTTATACACTACTAAATGCCTTTCCTATACTTATATGATAAAATGGTCATTTTTGAGGCTGTTTTTCTCATATTTAGAATTCTTAGATGAATAAATAGGCATTGTGTGGTAAAAGTACAACATGTTTCCTACAAATAGTCAAATTTTCAGCATAGTATTGCCTGGAAAATTTTCACTTTTAGAAACGCTGAACGTATTAATGTCATTACCGCCCTGCTTTCCCAAGTATGAATTGGTAAAAAACTGGGATGTGGCCAATATTCGCCGAATCACTCTGGCTGAGTAATTTCTGACTATTTTACAAATCAAATGTCAGAAACTGAAAGAAGACATTCAAATCTAACGATGTAATATGAAATCTTCATATTTTATTACACATCATAGCTCAATTTTAAGCTTTTTAGAGTAGGTTCTCTGGATGCTCCATGAGCAAATAGTTCACATTTTGGCCATGGCTTGGTTCCATGTAGTTATTCAGTAGTGTATATCCTATAGACTCACCAGGTTTATATCCTATAGACTCACCCGGTATACACTGTATGCAGCACCCCAAGAAAGATTATTCAAACAGGGTACCAATGACTTTATGTGACTTCCGCACCACATAGCAATTAGAGTAAAGTTTCTTACCCAAGGAAACAAGGAGACATGATTCACCGGCTGTGACGCCACCGGGGCTCGAACCAACAACATCTATATTACGAGTCCTGTGCTCTAACCGCTCAGCCACGCTCCCCTCTGGAGAAGAGGTGTTCCAATTCACAGCTTTTGAAAGCATCCAGTCCACCTTTTGCAGTATGTAATAATATTTGAGTATATACTTTATTTACAAATAACACTCATTCTTCTCTTAGGTTGTGATGAAACCATTACATACTACAGAGAGTTGGTTGACCTCCCCATTCACTGCAGACACCCAGATGCCACTCAACATAGCAGCAGATGACACTGAGTTGGTAGATGTCAAGACTGCTGTAGTAGGATTACTGGAGTTGTTAAGGGTAAGACATATGACCAGATGCCACCCAACATAGCAGCAGATGATACTGAGTTGGTAG
>JXSR01S011122.1:3851-20112 GCA_000969725.1 Ophiothrix spiculata
TTTCAGATAATTATCTGATTTCAGATATTTTGTCATCCAAAATCATCCAAATTCAGATAATTTGGGGCTTGATTTAACCGTTTTAGTGTTTATTTGGTTACATTTTACCAAATTCAGATATTTTCATGAAAAATCATTCTCATGCCTGTTTATTTAATTTTTTCAACCCATTCTTGGTTTTTTACTTGGGTGTTATTGTTTTAAATGGCTTAAATAAGGATCAAATTTACACATGAGGTTGTATTTTTTGTTAATTCTGACCAGGCTTTACAGTTCAGTGCACCCAACAATCAGCGGACAAATTGTCCTTCCGTTACCGTCCTTCACTGACCATGATCCCTTCGCATTTCGCATTGTTAAAACATAACTGTAGGGAATATTTTGATGTGGAATGTGGCAAACTATTCCAGAAACACCAAGCAATTCATTCAGTAACTTTGAAATAAAATATCTTCATAACTTTCATAAAAATTTTCAAAAATGTACTCACGGTGAAAAACCATGTCCGTTTTGCTGTCCTTCCGTGACCGACCTCATTAATATGTATATTTTGCGACAGAGGAAATTTTATGAAAAAATTCCTGTTGAATATGAATGCTTCCAGGTACACTCATTTATTTTATCCAATTCAATTTTGGCAATGTATGTGTTTGAAATACAGAAAAATTCTGTGATTGTCCTTCCGTTACCGTGAAAATGCCCATATACAAAACAAAAGGGGAAATGATCTTCAGCCCGAGATATTTGATGATAAAGTTGGGTTGCTTGCTGCAGTTACACAAATTGACATGACAATCTAAAATATATGTACATTGTACTGTTGAGACAAAGTGGTCTGGTTGTACCCTGAGATTGACCATTTCAAAAGATAATGTTTGTAACATAAATATATATACCGTTGTTGATAAGCTATGGTCACAATTGATTGTATGGCGTTCGTACTAATGGTTACTAATTTGCGTAGAGTATGCTGACATTTTGAAAACCGTTGTTTACAAATTTCTTATGGTCTAAGGATGCAGTTTTGCCAAAAGAACAATTTTGAAAGTTCGGACAAAATAATGTCAAATCAAATCATGATCAAAACTGTTCATAACTGTTTATACGAAGTATTGACCATAATTTTACCTATCTTCAATTGTTCAATAACTTTGCCCAGCTAAGAATCTTAATGGACTTCATGCATGGCCCATGCAAGACACCCTATAGGTAATTTAATCTCCTTTAGGCGACAGGAAAAAAACAACACTGTTTTACAGGCCCGACCGACCCTAAATTTGAAAAAACAAAATCATGTCAAATCAGGTATTTTTTGGCCAAAATTGATCAGTGTTTGTTAAATTTTTAAAGAAAATTTCTTCGTAAAAATTGTTCAGCTTTTCTCCCAGTTTTGGGGGTAGTTCTGGGCAAAAAAACAAACAAACTGACAGACCAACCCGACCCTACTTAGAAGATATGCCCGCCCGTAACACAGGTTTGTTTGTTTTCGCCGCCTTATAAAGGATTTTTTGTTAAATTTTTAATAAATTTTGTTGCAGATTTCTATACTTGTAGACATTTTTTTCTTAAAAATTTGTTTTTGAACATTTTGAGTTACTTTTTCTGGGAGAAAGTCTGGTATAGTTCAAGTTTTGTAGAAGAACAAACTTGGGATTAGTTAACTAAGCACAAATTTAAATTTAGTCTCTCGGATCCATATGCACAAAACAGGACTAAGTTAGTCACGGACTAATTGAAATTTGAAAATTAACACATTTTGGGAGGTTCCTAGTGATAATTCATGCTCTTGTTCGAAGATTTATATGAAACTTTATTATTTGATGTATTTTTCTGTTTTAGAACATGGCAGTTATTATTAGATAAAAATGGTTTACTCTCGGACTAAACCAGCCATGTGCCAATCAGACATGTTCAAATTATAGAAATTTGGTATAAATCTTTTACAGCATGTACATAAATTATCATAAAATGTGTTATTTTTCAAGGAGTCGCATTTTACTTACCCCAAGACTATCTTAGTACTGTTTTGTGCATGAACCTTAGAGATTTGGGATCTAAATGAATCATCAGATACAGGATTGAAAATTAAACATGAAATTTGACATGTAATAAATAGGACATTTTCATAACATGTTGAAAAATCAACTATCAAGATGCCATAAAACCAGAAGTAACCTTGAGTTACCATCATTAAAATCTCTTTTGTATATAAGGACATCACTGTTATGCTAAGGATGATCAAGGTAATAAGTTTCCACCAACATGGATGAAAACTATCAAAAATGTTAGTCCATGCAATTTCATCTTCAAATGTTTCCTTGAAATGGTCGCTTTATGAGCCTAATTTTTTCTTTTATCTAGAAAATTTCTTGACTGACCTGCCAAAATAGGTTGGAAATATTTTTAAAATTAATGTGCTGCCAAGTACAAAACACATTAAAAATAAGCTAAATCAGGCAAAACTTAATCTATTAACACAAATACCCTGATAGCAAAAATGATTTTGGAGTCCCAAGTGTTTATTTTCTATGTGATGTGGGTTGAAAAACACGAAATCCTGATAACACAAACTAAAATATTGGGCTCCAGTGATTTTGTTTAACAAGGTTCCACTGTATGTATTTACGTTGCATTGCATTTTTCACATCTTTGAAACCCATACATTTTGTCGAAACTGTCATGTCACTCAGCCAAACCTGATTCTGTTGGTGAAATTTATCACTGTGATTGTCCTTAACTACGGGAAACGTTGATTTTTAAAATCATAAAATGAAAACTTTTATCAATTAAATGCTTTCAATCACAACAAAATACACATTTAAAAATTACAATTTTGAGATTTCACAATTTAATACTGCATTGTATTCTTAAATCAACATTCATTGCTGTTAATATAATAATATTGAGTTGATAAAATTATTTTGCAATACCCTTTACAGATTCATGAATATTCAGTTAAAACATCCAGATCAGATTTCCATGACATGGTTTCAACCTGATCCTTCATACACACAGAATATTCACAATCTTGATGGGTGCTGCTAAAACAAAAATATCCATTAAAACAGACACATTAACTTGACAAAAATATCGGTGGTGTCAAGATTATCAATAATTATTCTTCAATATTACAAGTTTTGGAAAACATATTTTGCTCTCAACTACAGAAATTATGAATAAAAGTTGAAGGAATGACAAAGGTACAACTTTCTATACCTTTATAAGTTTTTGGGTCTGAAGATAACCTGGGGTAACTAGGTATATTGACTGGGTATAACCACCTGTGTTACCAAAAAGGTGAGACCGAGACTTGCAATATAGGGTATCAAAATCAACCTGGTACTCTGCAAGTCTCATACAGGGTATCAAATTGAACTAAGAAAGAATGGTTGAATTAATGACAATGATGCTTTAAATTGTCAATAAAAGTGCTAATCAAATACCAAGAAACACTTCTTAAAAGTGTTAAAATGGTGTACAGTTACATTTTACCATGACTTCTTGTAATAATTATTTCATCACATTTACGTACGATCTCAGATAGATTATTCATTTGAACGGTTATAGTCCCAGATAGGGTGTCCATTCGAACAGAGATGGTAGATTTATGGTCTCAGATAGGGTATCATTTCACCAATTTTTGGTCTCACATGGGGGTCACCTTCTGAACTTGCAGAACTTGGATGGTTACCCAGGCACAAATATCAGTTACCCCACTCCCGGGGAAGATAGCTCATGCTAGAGTATTCAAAGCTAAGCTTCAATTTTAATATGCAGATCGAGGTGTCAGTTGTTTTGCTAAAAAAGGAGTATGCAAAGTAACCAACACGAGCAGACTCAGGAGTTTACAAATAACAATAATTTCTTATTAATCTGAGATTGCCAAGTATTTGTAAATAAATTTTGGAACAAAAATCAAATGGTTTGAAAACAAGGACCATGAAAGTGGATTCCTCTCAGGCATGGAATGTGTTCATTTATCATTTTCATGTTGCAACTTGTGGCATTCCTTCATCTTTATATCTGGTGCATCTGCTCTCTGAACTTCCGGGTACACATGCTTGTTTCGTAGGAATTGAAAAGTACCCCCTTTGTGTGTTTTCTCTTTAAAAAATTACCACTTTTTCATGCAAATTCACATTTTAAGGTTTAAATTGACCTCCATTTTGCATAAATGTGACTTTGCTGCAGTCAAATACCCGTATAAACTAAAACATGAAATGTGTTTTTCCATTTCATGTTAATTAGTGTAGACCTATAAGTTGTGAGTAAAATACATAGGACTCAATTTCCACTTTGACTGTTCCATTTATAATGATATAAAGTACCACTATATGAGATCTTGTGATTTGTCAGGATTTCGGTTAGTCCTGGGATTAGACTCAAAACCATCTTTTACTTTTTATTTTTGAAATTGCATGAATTTGATGAAGGAAAAACAATCTTTTTTTGCATTTTCACAAAAAAAAATGGCAAAATGCCCTTTTTTGCAATCCTACAATTAAGCATCTAGTTGTACCTGGAAGTACAGAGAGTTTACCCACCAGGAATCAATTACTACAATGTGTAATTAACCATTTCTCACAAGCAGTCAAACATTTATGAGTATATTGATGAAAAATTCAGCTGAAGAATATTAGTACTGACGATAATACACTCTTGTATATTATGAATACATTTGTTGAACATCTATCAATTATAGTTTTCCTACACGACATTGGTCAGCGAGTCTGGGCTACACTTACTCACATTGTAACACACAGAAAAACTAACATTCAGATTTAGAACGAAGATTCATTTGTACAAGACTGCTATACCAATGAGTGCAATGGAGTTTTCAGCAATGGCTCAAATTGGGATATATGGTTCCATTACATTCCTTGTTGAAATAAACTTCTGGGTGCATGGATTTAGTTGAGTGAGATGCAACCTGCACAAAACTAAGTCACAAAAACAGAACACATAACCGACACAGATGTGTATTTTTGATATTTGCACAGGATCCAATGCTTTATCTGCAAAAATAGAGAGACAAAGATCCGACCACTTTTTGAATTAAATCAAGGCTAACTGGCACAAATGTGGCAGAATTTATGATTTCCATATTGAAAAAATAAATTGGTGTTTTTTTTTTAATAATCAAAGCAAAGTTTTGGAGCAATTTCATTATAATCAAAGCACATTTTGCTTCAAAAATCATTACCAACATTTACTAGAATTCCATGTTCCTAATGAAAATTTTCAATGTCCCAGAAGAACATAAATATACTGAATTTGTGTAACATCTTGTGAAACTTGTATGCTGACCAATGATTCAGATAAATTTATAAATATATATAGGCTCTAAAAATTAATTTGTGCAATCAATTGATTTACTTCATGGATTTATATTACTTCTATAGTGTTCAACAAATCTGAAATGATAGTATATCATAAAATTCATCAATATATTACATTAAGTAAAATATGAAAATAAAGATTATTCTTAAGTACACTTGATAGAGGGCTCTCATTTGCACCTTATATTTATACATCAAACAGCAGCCATTACGGTACTGTTTTACTCCCACTTTGGATACAAAGAAATGAAATGAACCAGATATCAGAAATTACATACCAATTGGCATGATTTGATCAAGTCAATAGTTTTTTTATTATATACGTCATATAGATTACTGTCCTCTGGTTGGTTAAAAGTGAGGGCCTGGATTTAACTATGCCCGGGCATATTTTTCACTAGGCCCACTCAATGAATTTTGCGTCGTGTAACTCGAGCTTTACGCAAGCGCCTTTACCATTCATAGTCAAACACGCGCTACAGTGCGTAAGCTAGTTTCTTGTGCGCACAATATGATGCGGTCAGCACTGAAAGGAGAAACAAATATCGTAAATTATCATCGGGCGCTTTTAGTGCTAAATGGTTATTTCAACTAACCAGAGGACACAAATCTATATATTCGGTATATAAAACGAATATTGACTGCTTTTTCGGGGTATGGTTAAAATTATTTCCCCTCGGTGATCTCAAAACTATGAATATGCCCTCAGCTTCGCTTTGAGCATATTCATGATTTTGAGATCACCTCGGGAAAATAATTCAAACCATGTCCCTCAAACCAGTCAATATTTGTATACTATTTCCTGCACAAAAAAGGGTATATTATACAAATATTTATTGCTCATGAGGGCAATGGTGACTCAATAATAGCAGGTCCATGATCTCAAGTCACCAAGGGTATATAGTTTGCACCATCGCTTGAATAAAGAGCAGTAAATATACATGTATGTACCATATGACAATATTCTGTCATTTGATATCTTGAGTAACTATTAACTTGTGCATAGTGAGTTAAGCTTACTGTGCATGCATACCATAGGCAGTCTAGCCTAGCTCTAGCCAAATTCAACCAGTGCATGAAGATTTTGGACTCATTCAAAATGATTCATGAGCCACAGTATGTATAAAAATACCAAATACATGTATCTAATTCATCCTGCAATTGATTCAATTCCTCCATGTGGTCAAACTTCTTCATTTCATTAAGCCTGACAAGACGAACGTTAGAATAGAACGTAAACAAACCTTATATCGTTGTAGAGTGAATTAAATACAGCCTGGTGGTGAGGTCGCATGAGGGCTATATACCATTTTTATAGTCAAAAAATGCCCGTCAAGATTTTAACCATGAAATATACCAGATATATGTAGCAGTTGAATCAAGTGACAACCAATCAAATGACAAGAATAGTTTTATGCAGTATAAAAAACAAATATTTACTGCTTTTTCATTCTGGCAATAATAAGAACTATTTCCCCAAAGTGATTATGAGACTAAGCAACTATTTCCCTCAACCCCCGGTCTCGGGAAATAGTACATATTCTCAAGATCACTTCGAGACATAGTTCTTACTATTGACCTCATGAGCAATCATTGATAGCATACTACCTAGCATTTGCTGATGAATATGTAATATTGCCTGAAAGCCCTCTATAAATTGTGTTTGTCTTTGACGGAAGAGTAAGAAAACAGATCTGTTGCAGACACTAATTTAGAATTTGTCATTTACAAATGACGACAGTTTGTGTAGAAAGTTGTTTTATAGAACATTTCAGTGTATTTTAAAGAACAGAAAAGAAAAGTTGATTAAAAAGTAAATGGCAAGTATCAAGACCATTTCTTTGAACTAAAAGGCCAAATGTATCATACTACCAATATTTCTCATCAGTAAATGACTGGTTTTTTTTTTGTACTATTTGCCTCATTTTTACCATCTACATCAATCCGGACTTAGCTGGTTAAAAAATTAAACTTCCATATTCAACAACTATTCTCTGTGACTGTTTCTCTGTGACTGTTTAATTTGCTTTTTATGAAGTTTGATAAATTTTGGTAGAAACTTTGATTGAACGACAAATGGAGTTTTAATTTTCAAGTTTGAGGATTGGTCTGCAAAATTCACAAAATAAAAACTCACAAAAATGTCACTTTTACAGTAACCATGTGTAAGAGATCAAAACATCAATCTCTGTTACAGATCCAATGACCCCTACTGTATCATCAAAGACAAATATACCACAGTTACAAGTATTCAGGAATATGAGTGACTGACTTATAAGTTGTTTGAGAGTTCTTGGCACAGGCGTTTCATGGGCGATCCTACGTCATGACAATTACTGTCGCTTCTGCCACGTTTTCTCTGACTCTGCAAAACAAAAAAATAAATTTAGAAAATTAAAGAACATACCATGAAACAATTTGATAACATTTTTGACATTTAACTACAGTGCTGGCACCTGAGACAAATATACCACAGAGACACAAAGCAAGACATGAGTCTTTTGTTACGCAGTCGACCAGGGCGAACCATGTCCTCCTCGGTATTATGATGCTTATTAGGTATTTCCCCTGTCTAGTCAACAAGAACTAATCAATATTCAATCTCAGTTTGTTATCAACCTTGAGGTCTAAGTGAGGCGCGATTTGTCAAATTGTTGGCGATAACATGTGCATGTGAATCTTCAAAAAATCTGAACGGAGTTCAGTACCATAGATCATAGTTATTTACGAATCAAAGAATGCCTGTATATAAACCCATTTTTTGTGCCCATATTTGTACCTTTGTGGTGTGAAAGATGTACATTAAAGTGTACTCGGTGCATACTTGAATAAGAACAACATGCACTGAATATCTCAATTTACATTCTCTTTTTACTGATTTCAAATGAATTGAAATACAATAAGGACTATTTTTTGGCAAAGATATAATTTTTCTGTAAACTTTCTGTAAAAAGTGATAGAATTTTGACAAATTGGATAATAACTTACGAATATTAATGTATTTATGACTTCGTAAAATGTTTGAATTTTTGAACTGAACAGCTTGCAAATATGTAGTTGTGATGGTTTAATGATGAAAGCACAAAATCACTCAACACTGCACAAATTCGGGTTAACTATTAGAACTTTTAATTGATAGCTGCCGTATGTGGCTCATGGTGCAGCCATACAACCATATGAATGTCTATCACACAGATCCGTGGTATCGCTGCCTGGTTTGATAATTACCATCATAAAAGGGAACCAGACCTGGATGACTGTGTAACAAAACACTGATGCGTTGCTGCTTATCTCTTCGGTATATTTGTCTCAGGCTGGCACATGATTAGCTGCATGTTTGTTTCTACTACTGTCAGCATTTTTAGCTTTCATGTGAATAACATTTCAATTACTAAAAGAAGACATTTTGGTTGGTCAATTATTTTTTTGCAAAACTCATAACCACACAAATGTGACACAATGCACCGTGGGAAAGCACAAGTTGCAATGATATGGGCAGGATATATGTGCTGCCATCAAGACCCTTTTTACTTCTGCTGCCCGTTACACCCTGTTTGCAGCATGATTCAGTTCTATAGACACTAAAGTGAGGAAATATTTTTTCACCAACTACAGGGACAGGAATTTATCAAAAAACATTTGAAATAATTTTCAGGTCAGAAGACTATTTGGCTGAAATAAGTGAAAGTTCAGTTCACCAGAGCCCCAAAAGTTAATTTCAAAGATCCAATTTTTGCACACAATTGGTACAGTAGATCTCAGTCCTGTGCTTTGAGCCAGACATACCTACATTTTCGAATGTTGAGTGCCCTGTAGGCTTTGAGTGATGCAATTAGATTGCTGACCTATGAAAGCATTATCTCTGCATGATTTCCGGCATTAGCAAAGGTTATACAGTGGGAACTCTATATAACGAAATCTAATATAAGAAGTCCTGTTACTAACTAATTTTCCTGTACCATCTGACTTTATTGTATATAAAACACTATACATGTAACTAAATTTAGGATATAAAGAAGTAATTTGTCTGTACCCTGCATTTTGGTATAATGAGTTTCTACTGTAACACATCTATTAATACTGCAATTATTCAATATATTCATAAAATCAAGGAACATGCGAGTTAATGCAAATGTGATGGAATGATTTAAGTAGGCCATGATTTAAGTGGGTGAAGTTTTTATTACATGAAACTTCAAAACCCTTATCCCAAGGAAATTAACATTATCCTATAATCTAGAAAATTCATAAAATCACATAAGTTCAAATAAGTAAGAGAAAAATGTTAGTTATGACCAGGAAATTGTAGACTAGGCAGGGCCAGCACACTGGCTTGCCGTACTGAATGTGGGATCAGAGTGTGAGAGGTACCGGGTTGAAATCCAGTGAAAAGCACATGATTTTACTGAATGTACACAGCCTTTCCTGTTGAGTTATTTCATACCAGCGTACCAAATGGTTAATAAACTTTGATAATGTTTTGTTCGCAGTGTATATATGACAATTTGTCACAAAGTCTTGAAAGTGAGTTTTTTTATTGATTTAAAGGGTTTGTCAGATGGCAAATAGCTGACTTGGACGAGAGGATAGGGTTTGTGTATAAACAAACCAACTGAACTTCATAATATCCCTTTCCAGAAAAGTCATAAAATCACTTTAAGTCCTTAATAATATGTCCAATACCAGGGTTAGCTATGATCAGAAAATCACCACCAGTGCAGCGATGACACAGTTGCATGACATATTAAATGTAAGATCCAGGTGCGAGAGGTCCCGGGTTTGAATCCAGGGGAAACCACTAATTTTAGACATGCAAAAATCAATAATTCAAGATTCCCTCTGAGCAGTCTGTATGTCTCTGATTTTTTCCCCCATTTTAGAATTTTTGAAAGTAGAAAATCTCAAATATATATCAATCCTAATAAGTTCAACCTTAGAATCTCAAAAGGATACCCTACTATTATAAATTTAATATATTGTATATGAAAATGGATACTGATGTGATGGAAACTGATGTGACTTTGGGCATCTGAAGAGTATGGAGATTCTGATACAAAAGAAATCTGGTCAAGTCAGCTTAGTCAAAGTTTCACAAATTTTCAATCATATTCGCCAGGTGTTATTGGCCTAACCTAAAAAACACATGATAACTGAATCTTTGTAACATGAATTGGGGTTGTGTAGGCTGAAGTTGCTTTGAATGAAACAAGTAACAATTTAAATCTATTTTTTTAAACATTTAGTCAGGAATTAACAGCGTTAGAAATCAAATGAAAAGATCAAAATATTAGGTATGTTAGAAATGCCAGGAAAATCAGGTAAAACAGACTATATTTGATATGCTATTTGACAAATCTTGATGCTTTCTGAAAAGATGTAAAGAGCTGGCAGAATGAGGAAGATGAGTTAGAAACTGGTATCCTCAGAAATATGCTGGTATCGGAGTGTCTGTCACGAGTCAGTAACTGTTATTCACATGCCAATGCAATAGAGTAATGCTAGTTAATGAGTGTTGAAATTGATTGATGTTATGGATGATCCTACGTATCCGTTTCATGATTGCCTGACAAGTCATCTGATTGCAAGATCTGGGCGTATGCACCTACCTTCCGCTGTGACAAACCGATACCTTTATTCCTTTGTTCCTCGGGCTATAAGGATTCACAATTTCCAGTACCAAAGGAGAGCTAGGCATTGTATCTTAATTGTAATTTGCTCTTATACATGCTGTTTTGTTGTACATGTTTTGTAATTTCCGTTTTGGATTAATAAAGTATTACTTGAACTTGAACTTATATCTGTAGGCACAATAAGTTTTTTGAAACCACCATTTTCCCCAGTAACAATTGGGAGATTTTGATATCATATGAAAGCTCAAACTGATTAGGACCACTAGTGTTGTCTGAAAGTTCAGAGGGATAACATGACCCCTAGATGACCTTTGACCTTACCCACAAAGAGGTCACACATGTGCCTCTAACAAACAAACGACCATGGTGTCCAAGTCCTATGAAAATCTGATAAAGTAAATTGATTTGCTGACTAATCTTATAATTTAATCACCGAAACTGAAGACCCTACTGAACCCTAAATGACCTTTGACCTTCTACTCAAGGACCATTGTGTCAAGTTTTATGGAAATCTACTATAGTAAAGTATGAAGATCAAATTTTAACAATGTTGACCACAGACACATCCTGAAACACAACCAAAGGTGTGTGTCTATCTTTCAGGCAACATAAAAGTGAAATTGCTTCCACTGCATTGAACAGCGGACACTGTTGAGTCACTTTGATGAATGAGTTATGTGCATGAGAGCAGTGCATTAATTTAGAGTAATTTGTATAGCATTTCGTTACCTGGAAAGCTTTCATGAATTTACCCCTGTCAATTCTGTAAATACAACAGGAAAGTTGCAGATATTAGAATAAACGTAGGGTCAACTCCAGGGGTCATGTGAATGAACAGAGGGAATGAAGACTACAAACACAATGACTTATTTCATCACATAAAAAGACAATATTCATTATTATGTCACTTTTCCCCCTTCTTGTTGTTAATCTACATAACATTTTAACATTTTAATAACTGCATGGCTCATCTCCTTCTTCTTCTGGCCACAAACTTATTGAACACCCTTCGTACCGGTACTCAAAACAATCTTAAACGTATCCAGTGCTCTACACAATTATGGTGCCGTAAAGACATGACCCTAAGTGATATTTTTGTTCAAATATAGTGACCAAAGAAAATAAAATCTAAGACCCAAGATTCTATTAGACTGTGTACAGGTCATTCTGCGATCAAATACCAATTCCATACAAATCCTGTTCCATCGCAATAATGAGCAAAAACATTTAAACTGTCAGTTCAGTGGGAGCGTGCACAGTTCTTCCATAAACTCCTAAAATCAAAAATATCATTGAGAGGTATTTTGTCAACTGGAAGGTACTCTGCGCATTACATTAAAGCATGGGATCAGAGAACATTAATTTGCTACTATAATACACATCTGTAGTACTGTGAGGAGTTCATCAATAAATCATTGATTTTAATCAAAAAAATCGATTTAAATCAAATAAATCTAGATTTTTTTCAATTAAAATCATGATTTAAATCGTGATTAAAATCAACTTGATTTAACTCAAACAACCCTGTCTATCAGTGTGTGACATACTGCAATGGAGTAATGTTATTCGACCATGCTTATACATACCTGCAGTACTGCAAGGAGTTCATCAATAGAAGGTCTATCAGTGGGTGATTTACTGCAATGGAGTAATGCCATGCGGCCATGCTTGTCTACGATAAAATCTCCTCCCATCTACACACAACACAAATGAACATAGGACAAACAACAAAGAAGACAAATGTGTAAGTATATAATATATTGGCAAATTTTCTCGAAAATAGATGAAGCTGTAAGTATCATTCCTTTGCTGTTTTGATGTGAGAGAAATTGTACAAAAATAATACACTGCGTGTTGAAGTCAATGCTCACAAAGCAAAGCGGAGACAGCTGCAACTTTGCCACAACTTGGCCAAGGTTTATTTCATTACATTATTTTGTATGAAATTTCTTGAGTATGAAGTATAGAGCTATTATTACTGTAAAAGTCAAACATGACGATGAGTGCGGTTCATCTAGATTATGTATATTTCCAAATTGTGTTAACAGTGTTGCGCATCAATCTGAATTTACTCAAGTGGTGCTTATTTATGCTTGGTTGTGAGTGCAAGTCATTATTTTTGCTTGTGTGATCACTGCTGAAATCTGGTTTAATCTACATGCATCTAGATGTGCGAAGACCAAACGAGTTCAGTTTGTCCATGCTCATGCGGATAGCCCAATGTAAAGATAGACACCAGAACAGTTGCTTTAATATGCGTGTCGTAACTTTAAAAAAAACCTTTAATATAACCATCCATTTAATATTCCATACTGATTGATTACATGACCCTTTAAATGTTAAGCCTGGGGTACTCACATATGAAAGTAGGGTCTTCCGGTGACAAATTGGGTAAAAAAGGGGGTCTTTCAGTGACAAAGTGCCAAAAAAATGGGGGGGGGGGTCTTTGGGCAAAATTCACAAAAAAGTAATGTCAAAATGGCTGAAAATTCACAAAATTACGTCAATTTTTGCAAAAATTGTCAACACAATTTTCGAAAATTTACATCAATTTAAGAAAATGGTGGGTCTTTGGGTAACAGAAGTTGTTGGGTTAATTAATTGAACTTAATTTCATACATCAATCTGTTGGAAATAAGCAAACAATTATTATTTGTAGATTTTATTTGAGTCTTCAGTGAAGACACAGACATCAAAACCTTGAAATTGTATGCTCGCATCAGAGACCATTGCTTATATGCTACAGACACACATTCAAGGATTAACCCACAAATCAAAGTCTATCGCATAACCATGATATAGGAAGGGAATGGCAACTTTACATTGTTTTACTGGCAATTTTCAAATGAAGTGCCAAGATGATCAATTTTTCAATATTTCAAACTGAAAACTGTTGGAAGATGACGTCCGCCATTTTGCGATATCCGCCATTTTGGGGGTCATGTCACATCAGCGTTCTTTATGCTGAAACATTTGCAAATTCTACAGAACCAAGATAAGCATTACTTTACCTGATGAGGATCATCTTCAACATTTTCAAATTTTGTTGGCAAAATTCTTCCAGCTGCTTTCTGTTCTGCATAGTATATTAACGTCTGAATATTCCACACCTTGGATACGGATCGCCCAAGACCAACTGCACAGTACAACTGTGAACAAGGGAGAATACCGACATATTGTTATAGGTATTAAATGTAGGAATAACCAACCCATGCATTTTTAGTTTCATTAACATTTGTCAATGGCACACATCTTGTAGCCACAATTTAACATTTTTTTAATTTAAAGGAACCTTGTCCAATTGGGTCAGCATTTTTTCAAACTTTCTCAGATTTTGGTACCAAAATATTCCTCATATATTTCTCATTACCCATGTGAAATTTTATGGCTGAAATGTGTCAAATTTTGGAGATAAAAGTGAAAATGTGTTAAATAATGGTAACCATAAAATTACTGACACAAGGCAAGTGGAAAATACAAAATTGCTCATAAAATCAAAACGGTTGTTCTGATTTAACTGAAATTTGAAATTGAAACATATTAAGTGGTGATCTTTCAAATGACAGTGAAAACTTAAGTTTGAAAAATCAGACCATGTACCTTTAAGAGAGACAGAAAGATGTGTTTGAACAATCCAAAATATGCACCAATAAATGATGATCAAAAGTTCTTAAATGTGGCCTATTCCCTCCTTAGGTTCGCAACAATGTCCTATATCTCTTTTAGTCTGTTGGTGATCAAGATTTTAAATCACAAATTGCTGGCTAGATAGTCCTATGATATCAAAAATCATGATCTATGATAAGTAAAATACCCTTCTCTCGTTTTTCTTTATTCAAATCAGCCAACAAGACATTCTTTTTCTTTTTCTTGATTTTTGCCAGTTTCAACACCAATGGCGTGATCAGTACATTACAAGTCTCTCCGTGAAAAAACATCCCTTTTCTGTGTCTTTATTTACAAGTATGATATCCATGTCTAAATACAAGGCCTGTATCTGGAAATTCTTTTGTTGATGCTAGTCTCTTTAATTATTTTTACTTATATCAAACATGTTTCTAAATGTAAAAGTAATGATTCTGAAATCCTTTTTATTGACAGTTTATTGACAAAAAAGAGGTATTCAAAAAGAGGCACTAACCTTCCTATCTTCATCCATGAGCAAATCAAACTGACATCCTGTCACATCCAACCATTGTCTACCGCCCTCAACAGTTCCAAATGATACAATTACGACGTAACCTCCTGCAGCTTTGATCTCCTGTTGTCTGACAGAGAGTTGCTGCAGGTGATCACGTCACGGTAGTCACGCAAAATGACGTAATAAAACTAAAATTAGGTGACCTTTGGGAAGAAAATCTTGTAGACATGTTGTCCTGCAAGAAAAATTATGAAAATAAAGATAGTCACACTTGGGATTACGATAACAAAACAGCACATTTAACATAACATGAGAAAACTTGTGACACATGACAGCATTTAGGCCCACTTTTTATATTACTAAATGGACTAGTGCTTTCTTCTGGCTTGAGAGTTAGTCTTGATCTTATCAAGGGTTTATTCCCATGTAGACGGACAAACAAACAAACTGACCCTATTGCCAAGCTACCTTGCAGTTCTTGTATTTGTGAGTTGTAGACTACATGGCAGGCCTAGAAATTTGACGCGAATCGACTCGCGTAAAGATTCCTGTCGAGACAATCACCCGCGAATCCATTTGGATTTGCGCGTGAAAAACTATTCAACAAAACATCACTTTCAAAAGTTGTGATTTTCCACACTAAATTCACAAGATACAAAATATGTTCTTAAAGTAACAGCTCGCAGAACTGTCCACTTTCAAAAACAATACGTAAATATTTCATTGTCAAATACTCAGTGAACAAAATTGAGTGACAATTTTAAAGCTCACAAAAAGATTAATCTTTCATTACAATCAACTCATCAATGGTACATGTTCAGTTAGTAATATATGCCATGTAACACATGTACAGAACCTGATTCTGAATGTTTACTAGATTGTGCTTTGATAACGGCATTGGTCTGTCGCTCTACCACATGGAAAAACAAACTGATTCCATTGCTTGGTTACCTTGCAGTTCATGCATTGGTGAGTTGTAGACTACATGGCCCCTGTGATCCTACTGTTTACTGACTAGTACAAATCAGATGGACAAACAAACAAACAAACTGATTCGATTGCTTGGTTACCTTGCAGTTCTTGCATTGGTGAGTTGTAGACTACATGGCCCCTGTGATCCTACTGTTAACTGACTAGTACAAATCAGATGG
>JXSR01S011123.1:424-13407 GCA_000969725.1 Ophiothrix spiculata
CTATTGGTTTTGTGAGTTGAATTTGATGTCAAAGCTCAGTACAAATGACCAAAATTTATGTCAGATTAATCAAAAATGTATACTAGCACTGCGGTGCACACACACAATAACATATTTTTTAAGAAACATGCTTAATCCCTGGACTTAGTTTTGGAAAAATCTGTTTCATTACTATTCTTTAATGTCCCTTGAGGGCAGTGAACCACAACCAAATGATCTTAGTCAGGATAAGGATGCCCAACCCCTGCAGAATGAGGGTAAAATGAGAGTCAGAACAATCTGGATAAAGAATTTAGGTTTCAAAATCTAGCATGACGGCAGCCGTTGGACTTAGTGAGTTTTGAAAAAACACTCTTCAATTGGTCAGTTAAACCTGATGCGCATTACAGTATTTTGCCTTTTTCCCCCAAGTACATGTAACGCCTACGCAGGGAAAATTGAAAAACTATCGCACCCCTACTATTGCACCCCTGTAATCATACTTATCAGTTGGAAATTCATATGGTGACTGAGAGGATTGGACATTTTGGGGTGATTGTTTGATGTGTTAACACCACGTTCAGTGAAATCTTTGAGATAGTAAAACCAAATACAACATGATGTATTTCGAGAAGTATTAAAAATCCCTGATTTTCACTACTTCCCTCAATACCATGTTGTATTTGTATACTACCTCATTTGGCCTTTGGAAACAAAGAATATTTATGAACACTGATGTTTAATTTTGCAGTTCAAAGAGGGTCAGCCTGGCTAGATGAGTCTGAGGCAGAAGAATCTGAGGCAGATTCAGACGAGGACAATGATGATGATGGAGATGGTCAAGGAGACAATACGTTGGATTCATTGGTTGCTAAGCTTACTAAACAGGGTATGTTTCTAAATTCTAAAAAGTAAAATATTTACATTTTTATCCAAGAAAAATTTAGTTACATTGTCACAAAAATGGGTTAAGAACCACAGTTTTTGATCCCTTTTAGCCAATTTAAAACATGTAGTCCAAAAGTTATATCACCATATTCAACCTGTAAATCTGCTGCTAGAAATGTACTTTGTATTTTATTGTCATTGGGGCAAACTACACGAGAGCTGGAAATCTACATCCATGTAGATTCCTGGAATGTACATCCATGTACATTCAACTCGATATGTTCGTCACACCTCACACACTGCGTGTGCGTGCGCGTTGACGAGCGACTTGGTAGTACGCGTAGGTATAACGCATAGGTGCAAACACATACACGCAGTTGAATACGCAGAGTCAATCCACATCTGGTTGACGCGTCATCGTGTAGACACAATCTCAACTCCTAGAATGTACATCGATGTACATGGATGTACATTCCCAGCTCTCGTGTAGTTTGCCCCATTGTCATAGTTACAGAGCATAAGACATTCTGGAAGTGAGGGGTTAATAATGGTATTATATTTGCTATTTTAACAGGTATGACAGATCAGGTACAGTGGATTCAAGACGGGTTGCTAAGCACAGCTACCGATAGGGAAGAAGATGGTAAGTGCACAACTTTACAGGCCTGGAAAACCTTGGTAACTCGGCCACCTGGCGGCCGGGAAATTCAGAAAGTTTGCAGGAAACTTGTAAGCTTTGCAGCAGTTGTGAAAATCTCAGTTATTGGTTACCGGGAAATTTGCATTTTTTCCAGACCTGCCACTTTATGTCAAACAAAAATTTCTTGGACATTGTAAACAAAGATACAAGTTAAGGGTTGCATTTTCAAACAGGAGGGCCCTGTGCTGTGGATATTTTATAAGTTTGGGTGGAGCAGGATGCCAGACATGAGTCTTCCTGTTTAAACAGGAATTTTTTTGGGGGGTCAAAATTCTGTATTTTCATTTTTTTAGTCTTGTTTTCCTTTTTGTACACACATTTTTTTCATGGATGGAAAGGTCAATGATATAAGTCAAAGTTACCTTTTTATGTCAAAACATATCAAGGCATTAACAGCAGAACACAGACAAGTGTTATGCCGACTATTTGTTGCAATGGTAGCGGGTCACCTCCTGATTTGAAGCAGTTAACCTGTTACAAGTCAAGAAGGGAAAGAAGCACCCAATGGAAAATCCAAGCAAATGACGGAACAAGGAAGAAAATCCCCTTACTGCATGCAGAAATGCTAGATTTATGACCTGGTGCTGGTATCATTTAAAATGTTAAACCGCGCTTGAAACTTAGATGAGCGTCCATTGAGCATCCATAAATAGACTGGGTGTGAGGAGACAAGAATAATGTGAGTTTTCAACTGTCGTGTCCTTGGCCAACCAAACATGTACCATCAGTGCAAAATGATGTTAGTTTCCTGCATGGAAGGTTCACTCCTTAAAAACATTGACCTCTTTGAAACCTCTTCTTACCAAATGACCCTGGATCAAAATAATTTTCAGAAATCAAAAATGTATTGAAATTTTTTCATGCCCTAACTGAATGACCCTTGTTTTTAAAAAGCAAGGATGAGAAAGTTCTTCGATCTTTTCAGCTGATTTCCTCTTTTTTGATCATGTTCATGTGCTAAAATTTTAGCCTTTTTATTCATTTTCAGCCCATTTTTGACCTTTTACCCAACTTTACACCGCTTTTCCTCTTTTTTGACAATTACCCATTAAAAAAAAAAAAAAAAGGCATTAGCATGTGGGAATGTATTAGAAATTAAAGTCACAGATATTCAACAAGTTGACATAATCTTGCGTGTTTGTTCCTTTGCAGATGATGACCAGGCTATCCCTCTTGTGCCACTCTCGGAGGAAAGTGGGCAAGCGTTGACAAAGAAAGTCTTCAAGCAATTCTTAACCAAAGTTGGTATTGTTCCACCTTCTTCTCACGAGGTAAGATTCTAGGAAGGAAGGCTCATGTGATCAAGTCTTGAGTGCTTATATATCTCCCATTACGAATCTTAGCAAGTCTGTTACCTTTTCACCATTTTATAATGCTAGAGCAGGGATTCTCAACTAGCTGCGCACATGCCAAATTGGCACTTTGACTGTTAAGGTGGTTTCAGAGTAGCTGTCGTTGGGGCAGACAATGTTGCGGTAGACAATGTTGCGGTAGATGGCCAAGCATTTGCAATTTTGAGTTGTCGTAACGTAGCATGACACATTTGCATATTCCCGCAATGGTCTGTTGCAAGAAAGGTTGAATTTATTCCAACTCAAAATGAAGAAATGATTACCCATAGACTTAACGTGTGGTAAAAAATGTCCACAACATTTGGAACCAGTGGCTCAAAGGGTCCTTTACAATGAGTGATTTGCATAAATTATGATGTGTTACTTCCGCAGCGCATTGTACGAAGTTTCATTTTTATTCATATATTTAAATTTTATGTCATTTTTACTTCAGGAAATGTTTTGGCGCATTCCTGGTACTCTATCAGTGGATGATTTAAGATCTACTGCAGACTCCATCAAACGAGCCATGCAAAATCAAGCCCAAAGTGCACAAAGGGAACAGAAGAAAATGGATAACCCCCGGTATAAAAAACTGAAAGAATTAGCAGAAAGTCGTGCTAAAGAAGGGCAGGATGGCGAGAAGGGTAGGAGGCGATCAAAGCCTCGAAGGATGCAAGGAGATGAAGTATTGAGACAGATTCATGATGGAGAAGGGTCAGGGGATGAATCAGGGATTCCTGATGAGGAAGGGTCACCGGGTCAAAGGTCACATAGTCGTATTAAGCGTGCGCTACAGAGTGATTCATCCAGTAGTGAAGAGTAAGTGGATTTTATTTCTATCAATTATAGATATTTGTTAAGACATTGTTGGAGTGTTATTTATTCAGAATCTGATATTTTGCTTAAGAGCAGTCAGCAAATAAAGCTTCATAAATAAACAGCATATGGTGTTTTAAGTTCTTCCCACCATTCAATTCAAACTGTTTAATACTTTTCACAGCTTATAAACAACCCACTGAGTGAACCAACTGCCATAGACTTATATAATAAAACTACTGATGGAAAAAATTGCTTTAGAAAATCTATTACATTGTTGAAGTGAATAAAAAAGACCTTCAGACAGGGGATAATCACAGCTTGATATCAATGTAAACAAATACCACTTCGACAATATTCTTCATTCACAAAATACAGTTTGAAAAGGCAGGTAATTCAAAATCTTTACCACACAAATGAATGTAGTAGTTGAGTGACCTTGGTGAACATTCCATGGAGTTACTCATATTTACTGAAATGTTGCTGTGTGTTATGGGAAGAGCTTTAATCACCCTTTGAGTTAAAGGGACTAGCCTAGATTCCACTTACAATTAAAAACTTATGGAAATGCTTTATATCAAGCTTAAAACTGTAGTAAAATAAAAAAAAAAGTACAAAAATGTACACAGAAATGGCTCAAATTGACAGCGAATTGATTTGCAATATATGTGATGGTGGTGTGACTATCCAGTGTTTTCTAAATCCTAAATTTGTACCTCAGTCTGGATTTACCAGATAAAAGATCAAATAAAGCTCTTGGAGATAAGTTAATACATATCAAAAGAGAAACAATTTTATCAAAAATAATTTTGTTTACCCATCACAGGTGTAGAAACAAGATTTGAAACTAGAAACACTTTTTCAACCATTTTTTGTCGCCGGAGACAAAAAATACAGTTGGTAAATAATTTCATTTTTCTCCTCTGTTACACAAATTCAGCGGAAAATATTGGTAGGATATGTTAGTATAATCATGTACTATCGATGCATGTGAAAAAAATATATAGTCAGAAAATCAGCGAACAGGATCTAGGCCAGTCAGTCCCTTTAACCATTTGTGTGGACTGTCTGTTAAAAATTGAATACAGAATTCATACGTTGCTGGTATACTGTAAACGCAAATATTTTCGCGCTCAGTAATTTTCGTGCAAGTCTATAAATTTTGAGCTCTTTTGAATCATTTTGCATGCTTAAAATTGTGCGCTTGTCATTTTCTTAACGTGCAGTGGTATACAAACCACTTTTCGCGCTACATTTATTTTTGCACTTGGCAAATTGAACGCGAAAAGTGAAAATTAATGTAGCGCGAAATGTGTGAAAATTAATGTAGGGCAAAATAAACTACTAAGGCCAAAGAAAAAACTAGTCTGTCTCAGCTTCCCGCGCGCATAGCTTTTAAAAATAAAAATTTAGCACATTTCTTTTTTTTTGTTTTAAGTTTTTGAGAGATTTTCAGGTTTTTTTTCATCTTTTTTTCCTACTACTGGAAAATAAAGTTAAATAAACGGCCGCGAAAAAAAAATAGTGCCTGAAAAATGCAATAAATAAAAAAAAAAAGGTTGTATTTCCGCATACGCATAGCCCTTTCTACTGAAAAAAAAAATGCATAGCTCTTAGGGTTTTGACCTTAAGTAAGCTGAGACAGGGCCTTATCCACTTCACTTTGCATGTGGGAGCTAGGTCACCAAAGATTGCTGTTATACACTGCTAGTCAAGAAAGTTTTTTGTATATCAATGGGCTATTTCAGAAAATTGAAGCACCCCTCCAATTACTGCACGCCAGAAGGCACACATGTTTAAAACAATAAGAATTTTTAGGTTTGATTTGCACGCCTTCTTTAGACTTAAAGAAGACATTCATTAAAAAATTTTGAATTTTTAAACATGTTTGTGGGTGGGCGTCTCTCTTAGGGCAAGCATGTTCTTTTTTAATTGAGGGGGTGGAATTTGAGAGAAACTTCTGGATCTTGCCTTCTCTGACCAATGTTTGGGAATTTTGATGGAGGAAATTCTTGCCTTTACCTTAGGGGCTTGAAAATGTTGTTTATTTGTTTTGTTTTTTTAATGTTTTTTGTTTCTTGAGGGGTGATTTTCATTGAAAAAAAATCAAGTAAACATTTTGGGAAATTGTTGCCTTCTTTAATAGGGGTGTGCATCTTATATCTTAACTAGCCTATTAATTAGTTTGGAGGTCATCCTTGGTCTATAGTTTAATGGACGTTTACTTTTTATTTTCCTTGACTTCCATAGCGATGAGTTTTCTATGAGGACATTAGTAAGAAAAACTCAAGATAAACCCAAGTCTAACACGAATCCATCTAAACGCAGTCGCCTTATGGCAAGTGATGAAGACAGCGATGGACAAGGAGATGCGGAGCAACAAGGTAGATATCCATTTTAAGTTATCGCTTAGGTGACGAAAACAGCAGTCTTGAGGCCAATCCCACAATCCAAAATATCATTGAACTGTACATTTAAAATACTGCGAACCTTCCATAGTTTATACATGTTGCCACAGAGCAGCTTTTTTTACCATGAAATGCACGAGAAGGGTAGCTGAATTTTTTTGCTCAGTTAATTGTGATGTTCATTCCAAGTCAAAAAATATTCCTGGTGATTAATTCCCTTCACTATTTACCATAGTTTATGATATTTTTAATGTCAAGAAAACCAGCCAAATTGATACAAATCTCTCGTTTCTACTATGAGGACATAAAAACATTCACCGTAGTTTATTGATGGTCGATGGTGCTGTGTAAGAGGCTGCCCTGGCATTAGCATTGTATAGTATTAATAATGTAAATTCAAAACTATAGTCTTGAAGTAGCGTGGCCGAGCGATCTAAGGCATTGGTACCTTGTCGTACTGATTGGATCTGTCATACTATGATATAGTATACTGTAAAGCAAGAAATATTTGGCGAAATAAAATTTTGCGAATTTCAGAATCTAGGGCTTTTGGCGGCATTTTAATTTCACTAATTGCATCAGCATGAAATCAATCTAAATTATTAATATTAGCGGCAAATTAATTTTGCGATTTTGGGTTGTTAGCGAAATTAGCAAATTTAAATTGCTAGCAAATATTTCTTGTTTAACAGTAGTTTTCTGGGCCGAGTCGAGTCTGGACTGAATTTTTTTTTTCTGCTTTTTCTTTTCATTTTCAATGTTTAATAGATTTATTTTAAAGTTTTAAGACACAAAAATCATTTTTTTTTTAAATTTTTTACAACTTTGAAATAGGTGGCCGTTAACACAGGCAAGACTACTGTTTCGCAAACCATCTTCCATCTTGTTTAAAAAAGGCTATGCACATGTCCAAATTCTTTTTATTGCATTTTTAGGCAAGATATTCATGCGGTAGACTGCTTCAAAAGATTTAAATCAAAACATGTGTTAACAACAGATAGACTAATTTCATGATGTCTTACATGAAAGATGATCCCAAAAAAGGTGAAAAAATCTCCAAAAAAAAAACCTTTTTAAAAAATACAAAACTTCCAATTGGTATGTCAACCAAATTGATAACTGAGTAAAATTTACCAAAACCTTATTTTTCTTACTGAAAGCATGAATGATTGTTTTTGTAATCAGATATGTTAAATTGTTTTGCACTTTTCAGACTCTCAGCAATCTTCGTCTAGTAAACCTTCCCAAAGTAGCAGTCTTAAAAGTTCACTGAACTCTACAACCAAACTAAATTCAATACAAAGTGATTCAGATCAGGAGCAATCCGACTCAGACAAGGAAAATAATCTGCCTAGGAAGAAATCAGCTTCAAAGAAACAAACTGCTGTCGATCTTGATTCCGATGATGATCTACCGTCTTCTACAAAGTCTTCCTCCAAGCCGTCCAGCTCAAAGAAAACATCCGGACTTGATTCATCCGATTCAGATGGTGATCTTCCATTAACAAACAAAAAATCTAAACCAAATAGAAACAAAAACATGTCAACATTGGACTCTGACTCTGACTCAGATGCTCCTGTTATTAAAACGAAATCATCCACACAGCGTAGTGGGACTAACCAGTCTGACGAAGAGATGGAAGTGGATAATCCATCTCAAAGTCAGAGCGATTCGTCAGATTCTGATGATGATTTGCCGCTCAGGAAAGTTGTTAAACGTCATAATATCATAGAATCGGATAGTGACGAGGATTGATCTATAGCAAAAAGTATAATATATTCATATAATAGACAATTATTTGGCTGTATTGGTTTAAGGAGGGGGGCTAGCATTTATTTTGGAAAAGGATGGCTCCCAGAAATGTGGATAGACCCAGATAACTTTGTATGATCCCTGTATCCATGGGCTGCACATTTTAAGACCATCCCCCACCAATGCTGCTATTATTTTGTGTCCCCCTCACCCCCATAACACATGATAGAGGAGTGAAAGAACATCAAGAGTCATTTGTAATGGTGATGACGATGCTGTAGGGTAGTCTTTAGGGATATGTACCCCTGAGCTGTAGAGAATTGTTTTAAATGACAAAGTGGTGTGATTTCATGCATATTTTGCCATATTTTAGACTATTGTGTGCCTTGAAAATTTTGACCCCCCCCCCCCTTTTTTTTAATGAAATACTTTTGGACCGCCACCTCAGTTTTAATGTCAAAAAAACTGTGACCCACCCTAGTATATTTAAAAGTGCAATTCATGATTCTGCTGTGACAAGAACCTCTCCTCTTTTATTCTCCTCTTTCATAGCTAAATAAAAGATAAATGCATGCTTAAAATTTCACTTGCTTTCGATAATTCGTTTTCAAGTTACAGACTTTTCAGCATATTAAAAATCCCCATAGGTTACTGTACTGTAATTACTGTCGAGGCCCGACAATAATTAGGAAATTACACATTTCCTATATTTTCTCAAAAATTCAAGCACATTTGAAAGAATGGTTTGGGGGTTGTAACATACACCAGTCAAGGATTCTTACCAGCTGAAAAACTCAATTTTGATAATGTTGACCTTGATGGTGAAACGTGGATCATGAATTGCCCCCTTTAAGACTCGTCCCCTTCTGAAGAAAATGTGAGCCCTTAATATTTGATATTTTAACAGATTATATACTATGTGATGCAGTATATGTGTTTTTTACCCTGGTTTGAAAAACAGAAGGTGAATTGTCATTGCATTGGATGCCTGCATTGTCTGTTGTTTAACATATCACATAGAGGATTTCATATCATATAGAGCTCTGAAGTTTTTTGCGATACAGAAGTATCCTTTTCAGCTATGTACCAACCAATGATATTGTTGTACTGGGTGATAAGCTGCAAAACAACATACTAAACCAAAAGTGGTTTTTCCCATGCAAAGTCCCCTACTTTGATGTGCTGCATCATATATGTGTCTGTCCATCCCCAACCAGCCTTAAATACAGCCTCTTGTCAATGTCATTTCCACTTTTTTAAATGCTGTAAGGATTAAAATGACACCTTTATGAACTTCACTCGATTTCCAGAAGTCAAGTTATGGTCCGTCAAAGGTTGTCAGGGAGTAAAATATATAACTGAGATAAACACATTCATTCGCAGGAGTTTTTGAAGTAAGCGTAAGGATTGTGAATCTGTCAAAAAATCTCCGCAGATTACGACCTTGACACGTATTTTCACCTTTAGTGAAAAATGAAGTTTGCTGCATTTACTGCTTGTTTGAGATGAACAGTCATATATATTCAACTCACAAAAAGGACATCATGATTGGGTTTTGATACTTGATTCAAGAAAAAATATCATGGCTCAATTTTTATTAAGTCTAGATAGAGATAACAAAGAAGTGTTATTATTGGAACCATTGAGGGCCCAATAAATATGTAGTTTATTATGTAATTTTCTAAGAGTTTGGTATATTTTACAAGAAATTTACGGTGACTTTATTGTATTTCATTTGACTCCAATTCTGTCTTAAAGATCATTGACCTAAAAATTTCGACTTAAAATCATGAATTTCACATATTGGATACAGAGCTTTAGGAAATGAAAATATATATTTTTTCAACAGGGAATGTGTTCCAAAAACTCAAATGTACAAAATTGATGGCCTTTCAATCGACAAAATGTTTTTTCCCACCTTTGAAATGTCAAATTATTGTTCGACATGTACGTGGGTCATGGGGGATGATCACCAATGTCACCGAAACCTTATATGTTCTTGAAGTTAAACAAGAAATCACTTCAATGGTTTTGCATATCAAGAATGATAAAACAATCCTAAACCAACATTTTTTTTTTATTCCAAACATTTATTGGGTAATCATTAAAATGCAGCCCCTAAGGAGGACATGAATATTAATAATCACTGATATATCGGGAGTATAAATATAATCATAAGCTTTATTAGGGTTAGGGTAGGGTTAGGGCATGTTTAGGGTCGGATCATGATAAGTGAGTTAGGGTCGGGTCCCCAGTTACTGAGTTTAGGTCGGGTCCCCGTTTAGTGAGTTAGAGTCGGGTCCCCGTCAGTGATTGGCTAAATACGAAAATGTCACCCAACCTGGCAGCTAGCCCCGTGGCCGAGTGGTTAAGGCACTGGACTCGTAATCTTGGATCTACCTCTGGCGTGGGTTCGAGCCCGGTGTGGAGCTCTTTCTCAAAATATTTAAAACCTTCTTGGAATTTTAAAAAATATAAAAACACAATTTTAGAGTTAATACTCTAAGTTGAGAAATAAGCGTCATTTGATAAGAAATGGGACCTCCCTCTAGGGGCTGCATTTTAATGCTTACCCATTTATTGGGCAATAATTATAGTCAATAGTACATAAATAGTTTGCTATATCAGAGAATTGACAATTTTTATATTATTTGCCCACTTTTGTTGCCTGCTGTGTTGAATTTAAAGAGTTAAGAGTGAAAACATAGTCGGCCTCAAAACAAATTTTTCGCTACCAAACATTTGGTCGTGACGTCAAAATGACGAGTGACTCCAATAAGATAGCTTCAACACCGAGTTGAGACCAAGTAAAATTTCGCGCTAGATTTAAGATTGCACATGTATTGAATTGCCATATACATTGCACCAAATGTTTGTTACCGGTTCATACTTTAAATTCTATGGCAAATATTTTATGACGTCATGACCAAGTGTTTGGTCGCGAACATTTTGTTTGGAGGCCGACTATGTTTTCACCCTAAAACACAAATCTCTTGCTTCAAAACACCAATCTGTTACTTCAATCTGTCGCTTGAAGTTAGCAGGGCTAAGCATGCTATTCTCTGCATCAGAAAGTTTCTTGCCTTGATTTCCCCATGCATTAATTGACATTTTTTGTGATAACCAATACTAACACCCACCAATCACATCAATTTGTAGTTGGACTATATCACGTTCATTAACAAGCGACACCGATTTGCAAAGAATAGTTGATTTTAAAAGTTGGTTCAATTGATCAATTTTACCACTCAAAAGCAAGCAAAATTAGTATCAACCATATTATTGGCATGCTGAAACTGAATAGCCCCTGATATGTGAGTCCCTGTTCTTTTAATCCCAGCTACTCATGGTCTATTCACAGTGTACATGTGGCAGTTCTCCCAGCATTAAAAGAATTTAATCCAGAGAATATTTTTTTTAATGTACCATGCATTGCAAGTCAGTTTTGTTTGTTACCGAACTTGACACAATTCAATTAAGAATAGATCTGCAGACGTGTTGAAATCATGGGTAGCAACTTTGATGTACAGTTTATTAATTGTAACCAAACCCATAAGCATGTTTAAGTTCAAGGAATTAGGAAGCATGTGAGATTTGCGACACAAGAATGGCCAAGAATAGATCCAAAATGACCGTCGATCTCGTTGAATCTCGGTTAATGACCTCTGATAAATTTTAAAATGTGTTTATGTTGCTTAGGATGTTCTAAAGTACATCCATATCAAATTTCAAGCCAATCGGAGCATTTTGAGAATTTGACCTTTGACCCCGTAAAACCTCATTAACCCACTGAATCTCACAATATCCCATTCCACAAAGTTAAGGAATTCGCCTAAGTCCAAATACGTTATAGACCCGAGTCAGCTATGGTCACGAAATCACTGCCATGGCAGCGCCTACTCAGTGGCTTGACATAGCGATACTTGGACCGGGAAGCGGGGGGTCCCGGGTTCGAATCCAGGGGGGAACCCGTGATTTTTGACTTGCAAATTTCCGAGGAGAAGTGGTCAAAAGTGTTAGGGTTAATGACCTCAGATAATTTTTGAAACATGTTTATGTTGCTTAGGATGTCCCAAAGTACATCCATATCAAATTTCAAGCCAATCGGAGAATTTTGAGAGTTTGATTTATGAACTTTGACCTTTGGGGTCAAAGGTCACGTCACAAACTTGTTCAGTATATTTTTGCCACCACCTTGCACTTGGCAGATATTGATTTTTAATGCGCTGACAAAAGACAATTCATATGCCCAAACCACGTCGCAATTGCTCGTTTCCTGTTTGATTTGAAACTTTAAAGCAAAATCATACTTTTGATCCATGTGACCTCTCATGACCTTTTGACCTCTCAAGGTCACGTGACATAATTCCCCTTAGCTGTTATTGTCCAAGTTTACCATCAGCTCAAAGTGTCTCAAGAGTTACAGCTAAAAAGTGTTGCCAGAAAGGATTCTTAAACAGTACACAGCTGCGAAGTTATGCTTGTTTCTGTGACGTATTTAAAATCCAAGGTGGCTACCGTTTCCATGGCAACGGCAGTAAAAATAACTGTTTAACAATGAATTTCAACTTGTGAACTTCAGATGAATAAATTAAATATAAGCTAATGTGTTTTCAGCTTACATTTGATAAATTTTAGAACTACTTTTTAAATTAAATAGAGAATTTAAAATTCATTAAATTTCAACAAAAATTTTGAGAATGGGTTCCAAACTTTATAATGCAACACATTCCACTTATTATTTGTACTGCTTTTTCAACTTGAATCAGTGGGCCGCCACAGCAAAGCATGCACTTGTCAGAGTGTACATGTTGCTCATAAATAGCAAAACTGATGTATACAACTTAGTATACATCAGATATGCTAAAATGAGCTACAGTAGCCCACAAACATGGCGGCAGAAGCGGGCATGTCCCCCCCCCCCCCCCCCCCCTAAATTTCGCTTGAACCCATCAAAAAAAGAAAAGTAAATTGAAACATTCCCTTAATTTTAACTGTTATTTAAATGTGAAAAATCAAAAAAAAATTGTGCTTCGTGCAAATTTTCAGTAAAAATTTGTCATTTTTCCCGCAAATTTCAAGATTTTTAAAAGAATTGTAGCAGAA
>JXSR01S011124.1:2822-17471 GCA_000969725.1 Ophiothrix spiculata
TGATTGATCTGATCTCCATTGTACGCATGCGTGTGATTGTGTCAACAAGTCCTGCATATCCGAGCCGTGAGCAGAAGTATGCTGTGCAAAATGACGGATTTATAAGCATCATGTGTGACGATTTTTGTTTGCAATATGTATTATGAACCGTGAGTGTCAGTGGAAAAGGTGAGTGAAGTGGTGTAGGGACAGGAAACGTGTAAGTTGTCGAAATGAGCAAATCTGGGAGGACTTCTGAGATACGGCTGACATAGATCCTTATTTCACTAAAGTTCTACGCATTAGTACTGTGACCTAGGACCTACGAAAATTACAATACCCAATGATAAAAGTCTATGACGGTCCTCAGGTCACAGCTCTGGGACTAGTTTCCGTCATAAACATGAAATAAAATGTTTGCCTCAAAATGGTTGTTGAATTCGACAGTCGTGAATGACAATGTCTTGATGGTACATCACAATCTCACTCATGTTTCATACTTAATCCTTATATTTTTACCATTTACCTTCAATCTACAATTAGTAGAGTAAGATGCTTTTCTCATGATCTCATATCATGTATCTTGGGAACGTAATTCCACCCAAAATTCAATATTTCTGGTCAAACTAGTACACCGTTTTTATTTTTCCGAGAAGCTATTTGCCCAGAGCTGAACAGTGATTCTAGATTGTTTAGAAATAAAACAAAAAAAAATTAGTAAAATCTTTGATAAAACATAATATTATGGCATTGTTTGTCAATAAATAATTTTACTGAGCCTTATCTTTTATATCCAAAATGTTATATTTCACTCATCAAATCTTCATCTCTACATTTTAGTAATTATTGCTTTTTCTGCTAAAATAGAAACTCTGTGCAAGTTGGTGTGATTTAGCAAGAGAGATCGTGATTGGTTTATTACCCTAGTATAATTAGATCTTGACCAATGAAAACGTACGTAGTATATCACATTAACCAAAGTATATACAGCTGTGAAATCCATAACAAAACCAACATCCACATAGTCATAGATCACTGTCTACTTCTACTTCTACTCTCAATAAATCAAGACAGCATGGACATTAGATTTGATGGTAAAAGAGCTCTTGTGACCGGAGCAGGGAAAGGTAGGTGATTACAGCCCACTATTATACTTTATAGTCCGAAGGTTCGCCAGTGCAGCATGCAGTCCGAAGGTTCGCTAGTCCGAAAATAAGGTTCGCTAGTCCGAATTTGAAAAAAGGTTCGCTAGTCCAAAAATGAAATAATCCGCTGTTCCTAAAATGAAAAAAGGATCGCTAGTTCGAAAATGATTGCTAGTCCGAAAATGAAATAAGGTTCGCCAGTCCAAAAATGAAATAAGGTTCGCTAGTCCGAAAATGAAATAAGGTTCGCCAGTCCAAAAATGAAATAAGGTTCGCTAGTCCGAAAATAAAATAGGGTCCGCTAGTCTGAAAAATAATAGTTTTGTTGATTTTAAACGAACCCAATTTTTTTTTTCCTTTTTTTTTTTGGACTAGCGGACCTTTTTTCATTTTCGAACTAGCAAACCTTATTTCATTTTCGGACTAGCAAATCTCTTTCATTTTCGGACTAGCGAACCTCATTTCATTTTCGGACTAGCGACCCTTTTTTCTTTTTCGGACTAGTGAACCTTATTTCATTTTCGGACTGGCGAACCTGGGGGCGAACCTTAGGATGAGCGGACCTTTTTAAATTTCGGACTAGCGGACCTTATTTCATTTCGGACTAGCGAACCTCTTTTCAAGTTCGGACTAGCAAACCCTATTTTCGGACTAGCGAACTTTTTTCACTTTCGGACTAGCAAACCTTATTTCATTTTCGGACTGGCGAACCTTAGGATGAGCGGACCTTTTTAAATTTCAGACTACCGAACCTTATTTCATTTTCGGACTAGCGGATTAATTTCATTTTTTGACTAGCGAACCTTATTTTCGGACTAGCAAACCTTTCTCCAAATTCGGACTAGCGAACCCTCATGTATACACTTTCGGACTAGCGGGCTGTTACATATAGGTAAGGGGGCGTGGACAAAAAATTTACTTAAAGCAAAACCCTTGTATTTACTGATTTTTATGGGACCCACTGATTTTGGTCGGCATAGGGGCCCCAGCCAACTCGTTTCTTTATTTGGCCATATATGTCACTGGAATTGGAAAATAATATAGTCAGTCAATGACTAAAATTATCCACAGCTAAATGATAAAGACACAATTAGTATATATCAGTTCTGGTATATATCGAGGGTTGCAAGCCACAAGACCGTATTTGCACGGGCAGCAAAGAGCCACAAGGGTGGGGGACAGTCGATTATGAAATGGATACGGGTGTATGGCCCGCGCTCTGACAAGCTGGGGCATTTGGTACGAGCACAGGCTCAAAAAACGAGGGGTCATTGGGTGAGAGCATGATTATTGGCATTCAGTGAGAGAAAAATACCAAAATATGAGGGCTCATTTGTCAAAAAATGAGGGGTCTTTGGTGTTTTTGGCATTCGGAAAATGAAATTTGGCATTCGGTGAGAGAAAAATATAAAAATTTATGGGGCCTTTGGGTAATAACACAGGTAATTGTAAAAAGATTATGGGTTTTTAGTGCCAGCGATGCTTAAAAGGGGTCTTTTGAGCCTAACATACGCGTCACCTCCAGAATGGGACACCCCCCCTCCGGACTTCCACGTGCAACAAAGGTGCAAATATGGCCTTCTGGCTCTTATATAGTTGCGTATGCAAATACAGCCTTGTGGCTCTCAACCTTCAATATGTTCATTTTATACAACGCAGCCCATTGGAATCAAACTTATTAACTATAAGGCCCAAACCATAGTTGGCCTCCAAATAAAATTTTCGCTACCAAACATTTGGTCATGACGTCAAAATGACGAGTGACTCCAAACAAAATAACTTCAACACCGAGTTGAGACCAAATAAAATTTTGCATGTTATTGAATTGCGCATGTTATTGAATTGCCATATACATTGACCAAATGTGTGATACCCATTCATACTTTAAGTTTGATGGCAAATATTTGGTAACGTCACGACCAAATGTTTGGTAGGAAAAATTTTGCTTGGAGGCCGACTATGGTTCGGCCTTAAATGTTATCAAATTCAAAAGATCAAAGTACTTAGCAGGACATGAATTGATCATATTTTGCAGGAATTGGACGAGCTGTGGTGGTAGCGCTAAAACAATGTGGGGCCGAGGTAATAGCACTGAGTAGAACGCAGGCTGATTTGGACAGTCTACAAGCTGAGGTAAGGATGCTGGTAGGCCGAGGTAATAGCTCTGATTAATAACATGCGTAATAGCGCAATCCAATCTATTTTTTTTCTTCTTTTACGCAAACAACTGCGCAGTCATTATCAGGTAACAATGACTTCTTATACCCTGGACAAAATCGAGTACAAAAATAGTACAACATTCCTAAGGTGCACATTTGGAACATCATTTAAGTACAATTTGAGTACATTTATAGTACACAAATTTGTACTAAAACTGTACTATAATTGTGTTTCAAATGTGCACCTTAGGAATGTTGTATTTTTTTTGTACTCGATTTTGTCCAGGGATAATGACCCGTGTATGTGATGTCATTAGCGCTTAATGCGTTTTATCATAAAATGCCAATCAAGCACGCATATGCACCACACACACACAGGTTTATCATGTTACGTGATGATCGTCATGCCTGGACTGATCGAAATTCTCTTATGGGGATAAGTAGACAAATAAGTTTAATAAAATATTTCTTTATAAAATCACGCATAAAAGGCATTAAAATGTTGAAATATGGTTATTAACGACAATAATAACTTTGCACCATCTTTTAATTTGGTCATACGCTCCCTCAGAAAAGTACCTCGGCCCAAAACAAACACCTCCGATTTTAAACAATGACCTCAAAAAAGATGGTGCACAGTTATTATTTTCTAAGTAGAACGCAGGCTGATTTGGACAGTCAATGTTAGGCAAAAAAAACAAGTCTGTTTCCTGTACAGCAGGTCTGAAATTTGCAACGCGGAATGTGTTTTTTTATTTTTATTTTTACAATTCTTGAAAATGCACTGCACAATGTGTTTTTGCCAGCTGATTGCTCGGTGCATCATTTTTCTCCCAATTCTCATGTCGAATATTAGCAAAAATATAGTCTAGTTCAGAAGTTAAAGGGGATCTAAATTTTAAAGTCATTTGTTTTCATGGAATAGTCCAATGATACCAGTTAGCTTGTTTCAGGGAATAGTTCTTTCCCCACTTTCAGGATTTGTCAGTTTTGTCAATATTGCTACTTTTAATACAAATATAGGAGAAAAAGAGGTAAGCAGGATTACAGGCCATTAAAAAGGAATGCGCGCGGGTCACAGGAAACAGACTTGTTTCTTTTTTTGGCCTTATAATGATTCCTATGAATTTCGACATTGATTGTCAACTATTCTAACAAACTGTCTGAAATTATTGTTCTTGTGGCACTTTGAAAATTGAAAGCTATTGATGGCAAACATATATACAAACACAGACAAACAACAATTGGTGGCAATCATCATCATCCTTCGACATGACACACATCTTTGCCGACTACCTTTATTACACATTGCACTTCCAAGTTCATTGAATTTCAAGCCAGTATCTCTACATATGGCATCAGGGTTTGTTAAAGATCTACAACCTCTGTTTGGACATGGCAGTCTCCAAAGTAGGAGGTCCAATATAATTTGGTCTTCGGCTCGAAAGCAGTGACCAGCAAACTGGGCTCTCCTCTGTACCACCGTTGTAGAGATTGGGGGTATATTACCATAAATCTGATGCTTAGTTTGATGTTGTTTCCAGATATTTTGGACATGCATTAGTAGCCTTGTGTAGGTGCCATCTAAGCAATCTTGGTGGCAAAAGCCATCTTTTATAGTCAATTTTTTTAAGAGAATCCCATCATATTATCTCTTCTCTCTCTGGTAATGCAGGTCCCTGGTGTCCAGACTGTATGTGTCGATATCAGTGATTGGGAAGCCACCCAAGCTGCCTTACAAGATATTGGAGCTGTTCACCTATTGGTCAATAATGCTGGGGTATCTAAACGACAGAAATTCTTTGAAATCACCAAAGATGTGTTTGATAAGTGAGTATGTATTGATTGTGGAAGTAAGTAGGGACAAGGCAATTTTCATCATCATATACTTTTATATAGTTTATGCATTTAGTTTGAGAGTTAGATTACAAAAACGGTTTATGCCATTTTGAAGGTCTACTCCAGCCTTAAGACATTCCATATATTTCGGCTAAGAGACAGTAATGTCAATATCAAACTCTATCCTCTGTTTTGGTACATCAAGGCAGTAAATTTTTACAATTTTTCCCATCTGACATTAAATCTAGCATGTATAGTAAGTATAGTAGCAGGTCTGTCAAACTCTTATTCAAGATTTGTACCTACCATGAATAGGTCATGTACAGAAAGAACTGATCTATTACTTGAATTAGTATATTCGCCATTCAACCTAATTAGTCAAACGCTTCTCTAGTATTAGTGACAATAAAGAGATATACAACACATCGTGGAATGTCGTAAACAACTTTGGATTAATGCACAGATAACAATAGAGATAACCATAGTATGTGCATAATGAAGGTTATTTTGTGACATAGCATGGTACATCATTTACATTCAGAGAAGATTTGCAGTAAAGGGGGGTGATTTGCTGTAATAATCAGCTGATTATTGCAGCAAATCACCCCTTCGAGGTAGGCACACTTTTTAGCCTGTCAATTTCACTTCCCATTCTGTGATTGCAAAGTCGCGTGAAGAAAACTTTTCATTTTTACGCGTCTGGTGCACTGAGGTTCAAATGTAACCGCGTGATTTGTCAGTTCTGCTGCTGTGTGACTTGATGATAGATTTGACATTGATATGTTGTTCATGCATGGTGCGATTTGGTCGCACCCAGAATGAAATGGATTTTTCAGATGACTATAGTGTAAGTAATATTTTAGCTCTCTTGTTTTAATGTGCTTACCTTTTAAAATATTTCTTCTTTGTCTGTTTTTATTTTAGCACAATAGACATCAATGTCAGAGCAGTGATTCAAATTTCTCAAGTAAGTTGATGGTAGGATATATCTGTTGATCATAGTATGGTATGAGCAGGGTTGTCACTACGCCGGGCGGTGGTGGGCGGGACCACCCGGCACTCTTGATTTCCACCCGGCTCTCAGGTTGATTTTGAGTCATACCCGGCAATCAAGGCTCAAAAAATACAAAATCAATTAAGAATCAATAGAAAAATTAACAATTATTATCAAAATTTCTATTTTCTTACTATTTCACCTAAATTTTACCCGGCACTAAAAGTTGCTTGGTGACGACCCTGGGTATGAGAATGGTTGGGCTATTCAAGTATTCTGTCTGACGCAGTTGTTGAATTTAGCGTACTTATCCATTGTTACTGGAGTGAAACTTACTGTGCAATATCTATGGAGTGAACCAATATTTGCAAAATATTTTATGTATCCAATCTGATTCATTAATATTTTCTTATAATTAAGTTGAAAGACACATTAATGCGCAATTTATCAAAGAGAGGGGTTGATACAAAAATTAATTTAGCTACAAAGATTTTGTCATTCACCTCCAATGCAGTGTTTCACGCCAGGGAGTAACATGGAACAGCCTTAATTGACCAATCAGAAGACAGTCTGTGACATCAGTGCGTCCAAAAGAATACATTGATAAATAAACTGGAATGAGAAATGTGTATTACTAATTAGCTGATCTATATTTAGACAATAATAACTGTGCACCATCTCTTTTGAAGTCATTATTTAAAATTGGAGGTGCTTTGACAGTAGAGAGGTGCAAAACAAACACCAACAATTTGAAGCATCGACTGAATTTAGGATGGTGCAAAGTTATGATCATAATAACAAAAAATGTCTGACTTGATCTATGTAAACAAACTCAGGGAGTTGGAACACAAGTGTGCATTAAAACATAAAGAATATTTTTACTGTTTAAAAAACAGGGTTTGCAATATTTCGATATAAAATGGAAAACTCAAAATGCACACGTTTTGGTTAAAAGGATTCAGTCAAAAAGGAACCACATTTCTTTCACTTTACTTACAATAGGGCTCTCCACATGGACAAATCAATCTGTACTTTGCACATCTAGATGCATGTAGATTAAACTGGACTTCAGCAAACGATCGCGCAAGCGTAAGTGATTGTGTGTACATACACGTAGTTACGTTATTTCCACACACATCCCAGCATGTCAATACGCGTACCAGGAGTAAAGTCAGATTGACGTGCAACCGTGTGAATACAATCTGCACTTCAGAAATCTACATTCATCTAGATTCACCTACATTTAACGCTTCCATGGGGAGAGCCCCAATGTTTTATCCTGATTCTATGATTTATACAGATGGTTTTTCGTTCAGCAAAATCTCTAAACATTTGACCTGTTGTCGTCCGTTTAAACCTTTAAATGAATAGTATCTCTTATACAGTAAATACATGTATCAGATCATTGAGCAGTGTATTTTTCATGGAGAATGTTGACTTAATTGAGTGTGTTTTGTTTTTTCAGATAGTCGGCAAAGGCATGGTAGAGAGACGTGAGGGCGCTATAGTTAATGTATCCAGTCAAGCTTCCAAAGTGGCCATACATCAAGAGATGGTATATTGTAAGGAAAACTTTTTGCTTCTCATTAAAATCTATTGATGACATAACGGTCAAGGGCTAGATAGATTGCATACTTTCACTAGGAGATTAAATTTGGTCGTATATGGCCATTTTGATTTCATACGGCCACAAATAATTTCACATGGATTCACTGAATCCAAAATGCTTTCTGCGAGCTGCTAGCCTATTCAGTTGATATAAATCAGTAAGCATCTTGTCATGGATTTTCAAGGTCTTTAAGTCACGTAACTTGTATGGGGAGACAATAACAACTCTAACTTAAATTCCCTTTTTTTACAACAAAAGAAAATAATCAGAACCTGTACCAAGTCACTTTGGCTAGCACATACAACCCCATTATTTATTTCCCTAAAGACCTTGAAAATCCATGACATTTATACTTACCAATTAGCTGTGCATATGTTCCGTTACCACCATAACCTGCTACCTCCGGATTTACCAAACAACAAATTTCTCACCCAAGCTGATATCCATGACCATAATACTAGGCATGCCAGTGACCTTTGCATTGATCCAACTAAAACTAAATTGGCACAAAATAATATCAAAACCCAGGGCCCGATCAACTGGAACAAACTAGACATTAACATCAAAAACAGCGTTTCCCTCACCTCCTTCAAATCAAAGCTAAAAAACACATCATTATTCAGTATAACGATATTGTCACTTAGTACGCTTCAAACATTTTCACGTTATTTCCCTTTGTGTGATTGGTGTGAGGGTGTGGGTGTGGGTGTGGGTGTGTGTGTGTGGGGGTGTGTGTGTGTGTGTGTGTATGAGTTCATGTCCAGCACCCTAATTTGGTTCGTCTATTTAAAGTCGAATAAGACACCTGTGGTACCCCTTCTCTGAAGGCATGTTAAAACTATCAATATTAATCTTTTTTTATTGTGTTTAAAAATGATGTTTACCACCGGTGTATTATTTGAGCAATGTTCCCTATTTGTTTTCGATAATTCTTATTATTAACATTGTTTGTAAGGTGAGATGGAAACAAATAAAATTGATTGATTGATTGATTGAATGCTTGAGCCACACAACACTAAATAATGATCGGACTTATGAACAAATGTACTTATTTATTAATATTATTATCACTTGTTATTAACATTGTTTGTAAGGTGAGATGGAAACAAATAAAATTGATTGATTGATTGATTGAATGCTTGAGCCACACAACACTAAATAATGATCGGTCTTTTATATGTGATTATTTCAGGGCATTTTTTAACTACTCCAACCATTGGGGGCATTCTTGAACTATCCCACAGGAATGGCACATGATACTTTAAAATAGCTAAATTAACCAATCACATGTCAAGAATCCATCAAAACTTCCACAAAGTAGCTTATGACCAGCTGATGAATAGGCATGGTAGGTTCATGAATATTTATGAGGTGTATTTGAAAACTAATATCACTTCTCAGATTTGATACTGTTTTGATTATGGTACCTATTCTTTCAAGCAGACACTTATTTATATAACCTCATTCTTTTCATTTGTGTTTATATTTAGGCACAAGCAAAGGGGCATTGGACAGCCTAACCCAAGGAATGGCAATGGAACTTGGAGAAAACAACGTACGTGAATCATTGATAATTACTGCCCCACAAAGTAAAAACGCAGTATGTGCATTGATAAAGCACAGTAGATACTTCCTATCAGCATGTACTGTATAAGTGGTTTATTTCGCGCTACATTAATTTTCGCGCTCAAGTCACCAAGCGCGAAAATAAATAGCACGAAAGGGATATTTTTATACTGTCGCACGTTAAAAAACCACAAGCGCGAAAATAAAAGCGCACGAAATGATTCAAAAATAGCCCAAAATTAGTCTTGCGCGAAAATATTGGCGTTTACAGTATTTCTCTTCAATCCACTCCCATTAAAAAAAGTTGTATGTACATATGTTTGATTTACTAGATATTGCCTTAAGTTGTGGAAGAGAATTGATTGTCTGCTCATTTCTGCAGGATTTATCTGACGGAAAAGGAAGTAACTTGCAATGTTCAATGTTTTTTTTATCAATGTATCTGCAATGCACACACTGCGTTTTTACTATGTAGGGCAGATTAATGTAAATGTAAGAAGTGACCTTTTTGACCAAGATTTGTAATGAAACTCTAGCAAAAAATTCACACTATCTGATATCAGAAATCAATTCTCCCAGGGGGTGGGGTGGGGGGAGTCCAGTCAAGTATAATGTTGCAGGCATAGCATGACCACAGTTTTTAAAAACACCCCCAAAAGGGTGATTTTACTAATCGAGGACCCTAGAACTAAAAGGGGGTTAAGTCACAAAATCTTGAAAATTGAGTTGTGTCAATTTCCTGCTACAGAATTCTCATTTCTACATTCTGTAAAAGTTTTGTAGTAATTTCATGATCAGAGCATGCGTAAAAGTCACTGCGAGATACAGCAATACCATTCAAGACAACACAAATGATTTTATGTTTGTGCCATTTTCTCAGTTTGTACTCAATGTGACTTAACCCCCTTCTAGTTCTAGGGTCCTCAATCGATACGTCAAATTGCTAGAATTTACAAATTGTTAAACACACCTAAACACACAACAATGCAATTACTGCCGGAAGCGCACGCTACACATTGCAAAGGGGCAATGAGGATAAAGTGCCTTGCCTAAACTCACAAATTATCAGTGGATTATGAGAAGGGCGCCTTATCCACTTGCTCCACACGGCACAGGAAATTGTTGAACTTTTGGTAGCATCAAGTCTTGAAATCTGGATTTTCAGCTGTCAAATATGTAAATTTGGTTCAAATTCTATTTTGCACCCGAATTCCAGAAGCCTCACGTAGATTTTTGTGCTGGCATTTTTACTTCCAATTCCTAAAGTGCTTTCCATAGGGGTGCGGAATAAATCTGGAATAGCCCAATTTATTTGGTCTAACTTATCATTCTATAACCAGTGATCAGAATTCATACACTCCGTGTGTCATCTAGCCAATCAGAACGCAAGAATATAAAGTACATGTAGTGCGGTGGATCTTCACAATGCACTGCGCTTGTTGCGTTACGGTTTGCATGGCGGGCGTTTAGTGCATATGAATGTTTCATTGTTTTTGTCGGGCGGACGTTTAGTGGGTATGAATGTTTCATTGTTTTTGTCAGGTGATTATTAATTTTACAGAAGTTTTGGATATTTATGGTCATTTTAAAGGCCTTATTTCTTTTCACAAAAGATACAATATATTTTTCTGTTGTGTATGAATTTGATTAATAAATTTGCATTCCATTATGCTCGTAAAGTGAGATCAATGCACTTGCAGTAAATTTTGATTGCTATTCAATGCACTGGGCCTCTTTACTTGGACGTATTGATTTTGTCTTATTTCACTCGCGTATGAAATGCGCATTTATTAACCTATAATCACTGGTTCAACTCTTGATGTCCAAGATCTCAATCCCTCACAATCTCTGAAATTATTGCTCAAAAATACCCTTGTGATTTTTATCTGAATATTCATGAATCAATTATTTGAAGATTACATAATGTTTTTAAATATAGTCTTAAAAAAATATAATTAAATTGAAACGTTTTATTTTATGATAGCTTATGATAATTTTGTGTATAGTATTAAAAGTGTGTATAAAGCACTGGTACAGGTCTGCAAAACTTTATCAAATGGGACCAACAGTCTTTGGTGATGTTGAATTGGCGTTAGATTGAAGTGGACCACAGAAGGTTTTGAATATCAAAATTGATATTTATAATCTTCAACCATTAAGATATTTATGTACACAACCTTATTGTATTTTTTGAATCACAAATTTGTTTCTTCGATAGTTACGTTGTTTTTAAACCTATAATTCTAATACACCGGTTATATTTTTTGTTGACTTTTAATTTCAGGTGCGTGTAAATGCAGTAAACCCTACAATATGTATGACCCCTATGGGTAAAAAAGCGTGGGGTGATCCCAAGGTATCGGATCCCGTCAAGCAGCGCATACCCCTCAGAAGGTTTGCAGGTGAGAAATTTGACAATTGTTGGTTCATTTTGGCCTTTCAAAAATTGGGGCTACTCTGATAGCATCGATCTGCCACAGGTAAAAATTCTTGTTTAAAAGAGGTAAAGGTAAAGGAGACGGCCTGTATTTGCACAGGTTGGAGTGCTCATCTCTGCTCTTTCAAAATGCTGGTACCCACTTGACACCTGTGTGGAGAGGATCACATAAGGGTGAGTATCTTGCTCAAGGACTACACACGCTGCCCAATGGATTTGAACCCATGATGCACAATGCCCAGTGATTAAGATACAGGAACTTGCTAGGTCACGCGTGTCCCTCAACCTTCCTCCGGGAATGTTAACAGCTTTCAGGGGACCTTAATATTGTGATATCCAGCTCTTTTGGGCTTATGCACTGTTTTCAAAGGTAGTCTTTTTTAAATAATTAAGTATGTTGTTACATTTCCAATTATTTTCACAAACTTTATTAGAGACAAGAAATTATATATGGTAAGACCAAGATTAGGGTTAGAGTTAGGGTTTGGGTTGTAGGATAAGGATGCGAGTTCTATTCTAAGTTACTCCTTTATTTAATGATTGTTTATTTGATTCTCATTTTACAGAAGTGGAAGAGGTGGTGCATGCTATCCTATACCTACTGAGTGACAAGAGTTCTTTCATCAATGGTGTCACATTACCTGTCGATGGAGGTTTCCTAGCCGCTGGAATTTGATTGTGCCAGGCATTTATTTAGGGGTGCACCATTAGATTTCCAGGGGGGAGCAGGAAGTGGTGCCCCGAGTGGTGCATGCTATATCCTATACCTACTCAGTGGCAAAAGTTCTTTCATCAATGGTGTGACATTACCTGTCGATGGAGGTTTCCTAGCAGCTGGAATTTGATTGTGCCAGGCATTAGGGGTGCACCATTAGATTTCTAGGGGGAGCAGGAAGTTGGATTCGGGGTTGATTTTTATTTTTTGCGCCCCCCATTCAGGAGTGATTTTTTCCCTAGAAATTGCTGCCTTTTTCCCATATTCCAAGTTCAGGGGAATTTGTTTTCTTCTGCCTATGGACAGGGAATGTTTTTTCCCAGAAACTTCCTCCCCCTGGAAATCTAATGGTGCACCCCTAATTGAGGCAAGACAATCATGGAGTTATAAATAAAAATGTTTTGGGAAAATGTAGAAATGTGTTAAAAGTGGTTATGAACTGATGCATGAAGACATGGATATGGATGTTATAATTTATGACAGGGCTTCGAAATCCACGGGAGCACGGGAGCGCCGCTCCCAGAAAAAAATCACGGCCGGCAGAAAAAAAAATGAGGAAGTCAAAAAAAAAATGAAGAAAAAAAATTGAAAAATCTTAGGAAAAAAAAATAATATTTTCTGATTTCTACAAGATCACATCAAAAATAATATGTGTTTAAATGTTACCATGGTTACTTAACAGTGCAGTGTAACAATATGTAACAATATCAATACCAGTAGTGTATTATTGTTGTGTCTGTCCCACCCTACTCCCGTGTGGAGCAATTTCTAGCAGAACAGTTGATGTTGATGTCATAAATAATAAAACGGGAGGTGTTATCAATTTTAGCGTAAAAAATTAAAGTCAAGTTAATATTTTTCCATTTAACCCTTTAATAATTAAATTCATGAACTACACTTTGAATTTTTTTCTGCTAAAATGTTATTAAACAAAAAAAATGTGCATTGTTTGTCGAGCTGTTACTAGACTTGCAAACCCAACGTGCTGATTGTGTGATCAAACCTGAACCTAGTCTCTGTTCCAAGCTGCTGAAGTTGAACTCAATGAGTTATCAATTTATCAGTTGCCAGAACGGATGAAATACATAAATTTTGAAATGCATTAATTACCCATATCTATATGTTTTCATCTATTGGTTAATATCACTGTTTGGTTCACAGGTTAAAAAGTTTTGCAAGACTTTTACTTTTGACCTAAAAAGCTATCATTTATGTTGTTTCTTTAGGTAACAGTGATTTTGTACTCAGCTTAACTACATAGCATTTCTAAAATGTTTACAACATGCTACAAATTTGAAAGAAATGGGGTCTCAGGATGCTAATATTTGCCCTCAAGTATACTTAAAACCCAAGAGCTTCCGGGGGCTCCGCCCCCTGGACCCCCGTCGGGCTACGCCCCTGGACCCCACCCACTAGGGCTTAGCGACAAGTCGCTCGCAATCGCGGCAAGCCGCTCAAACAGTTTATTTCTTGCAGAAAATATTTCAGAATTACTTCATGCTCCCAGACAGCCAAATTTATTTCGATGCCCTGATTTATGATATCATTAGTTACCCCCTGTTTATTCACGCAACACGGAAAGATATCTATGGCTTGGTGCTGTATCACAGGGGTAACGAATTTATTACTTGGTGAAGGCATGTATCTTATATTGAAACATAATATATGCAGAATTAGATTTCAAATTTACCTAAATTGTATTCAAAAATGGTAAAAGTCAACCAAGCAATACGGATTTGCAAAACAGGTAATATATAACCGTATTGCACGGTTTAAGGATATGTTTGCGTGCGCGACTTTTGCAAGCGCGCAATAAAAACACATCATGCGCAGTCATCATATCCCTGCATGCTAATTTTTTGATTACGTGGTCAAAGTTATTTTTAGACTACATCATGTAATACGGCTTTTATATCAATTGACTTTCTACCAATGGGATTCAAGGATTTAAGTCAACCAAGTGATGAATACGTGTATATATATATATCGTCATATTAATGCACTGGATTCAAGATTAGCTCACTTATCAGGAAGAAAAGCATGATATTTTTGATATAAATGAACATTTGAAGTGTATTTTATACTATACCATTTATTTGTATAATAAAGAGATATATGGGCCCATATTAAATTTATCAATATTAAATCAATCCAATATGGAATTGGTTTCACCTGATATTTACTGCCATAATTCCAAGCAGTCTAT